>QTSX02001543.1:0-253257 GCA_014839935.2 Entomophthora muscae | reverse complement strand
AAAAATTATGTGGAATTTTTTTATTGAGAGTTGAAAATTCAAAACATAGTAAAGTGTCAAGTTTGGCACTGTTGATCAGCCAGGAAAAGCTGAATTCTCACTGTCAAATATGCCAGAGTTGAGCAGAAACATCAAATTTACTATGTTTTTTACATATAAAACTTGCTTAAATTTAAAACGGGTTTGAAAGTTAACCCAAAAGCAAGGCAGTATCATATGCTCAAAAATTAAAAAAATACAACATAAGTTAAAAAAGTAAATGGGTGGAAATGCGTTTATTAGTGAAAATAATGTGCTGTGAGGATCTGGGAGTGAATTATTTACCATAGTGTTGGTTAAAACATTAATAAGCTCTCTTTACTAATCCCCAAGTTAAAGTGTCAAGTGGTGCTCATAGTGTGTTGCATATTAATTTAGCCTTAATTTGAGCCTTTGATTAGTTAAATCCAAAACCAATTGGGTGTCAAGTGGATAGAGTCAAACAAAAAAAGTGTCTAGTTTCAGTTTTTTATAAATTACATATGAAATCTCTTAATAAATTGGGCTTAATTTATGTGGCACCACTTAATCCAAAAACCTGGGAATGACATAATGTAAAACAAGTGGGGTATTTGATTAATGTCTATACCACTAAATCCAGTATAGTGGTGCTTGGGAGCTTAATCAACAACTATAGACACTAATAATAAAAATATAATAGTAAATAATAAATTTTATATAAGGGCATATGTATTTTATTAACAAAATTAAAATTTGGCTTAAAAAGTATCAAACTGGTCACTTTTTGGTTTAGAGTGTCAAACACAGGTTTTTTCATTTCTATTAGTAAATTTACTTATAAATTGCCCCTTAAATTGGTATTTTAGCTAACTGATTTATTAAACGGAGTTGAGTTTGAGTAAATTTAACCTTGGTTTTTGGTTTCAAACCCCTAAATTACTAGTGAAAATTAGCTTAAAATTGGTTAAGCCAAAAATACTAATAGATTCACATATGCGGCACTCGACTTCCTGGTAATTGACAAAGTGTTGAGTACCAAGGAGTCAATCACTAGGGAGTCAAACTTACCACAGTTGCTGTGTGCTGGTGTATCTGGACAATATAACAGTGTTCATTTCCATCTTCACTGATCATTTAGACCACCCCAAAGTTGTTTTCCTCAAGATTCAGAATTTGGTCTAAAGCTTAAGCCGTCCAAGTTCTCCTACTTCAAAGAGTGTCTTTAGTTCTTAGGTCACAAAGTCACTCAAACAGGGATACATCCCATGAACAACAAGGTGTAAGTCATTGATAAGATGTTACCCCCCACAAATCTACGCAAGGTCCAAGTATTTCTTGGTATGATGGGGTACTATCAAAAATTCATTCCTGACTTTGCAGAGCTAAGTGAACCCCTTGTCCAACTCCTCAGAAGTGTTCCTTTCAAATGGACTTACAGCCAACAAAAATCATTTGAGGCTCTAAAGACCAAGCTTAAAGAGGCCCCCATCTTAGTCTATCCTGATTATGACAAAGAGTTCATCTTATACACTGACGCCAGTAGGGTAGCTGTGAGTGCAAACTTAGCTCAGCTAGATAACAAAGGTGTGAATTGACCTGTAGCATATTCTTTGTGTGTCCTCAACAAACACAAGAAGAATAATAGCATCACTGAAAAGGAATGCTTGGCAGTGCTACACGCTGTAAAGCAGTTTTGACACTACATCTACAGGACCCACTTTACTGTAGTACTGACCACTCCTCCTTTAAGTGGTTACAGCAGCTAAAGGAACCTGAAGAACGACTGGCTTGATGGGCCCTGTGTTTACAAGGGTACAATTTCACTGTGGTACACAGGCCTGGTGCTCAACACCAGAATGCCAATGGACTGTCTAGAATGCCTATACTAGCCATCCATCCTGCTGAATCTGATTGCCTGTACAAACTGACAGGCTACCCTGGTGCTTGAGCCTGAGCCCAAAGAAATACACCTGGTCCTTCAGACCTTATCAAAGGATACTATTATTTGAGACAGGCAACTGTTCAAGAAGGTCAACAATGCCTATCTTCCCTACGTTTGTCCCAGCATGAGAACAGCCATTATCTTCCAAGCCCACATTGACACTGGGCAAGGAGGTATAGCAAAAGCTCATGAATGGCTGTGCAAAAATTTCTACTGGGAAAACATGCACCTACTTATCCCTGACGTCCTTGCATCCTGCCACTCTTGTCAGCTCCAACGCCCTTGACTATCCCACCTAATCATGCTTTTCATACTGTGAGTATTGATGCTGTTGGGTCTCTCCACTGTTCAAAGTCAGGGTTTTGATTTATCTTAGTAGCTGTGGACCATTTTAGCAAATGGGTCAAAGCAAGGGCTACAAAAGACATAACTGCCAAGACAACTGCAAATTTCTCACCACAAGGCATCTTCTACCACCATGGATGTCCTCAAATCTTGCTTTCTGACAATGGTACCAATTTAAATGATTGCCTCATCACATCTATTATAGAAGCTATTGGCACTCCTCAGTCTTTCTCTGCCCCATACAACCTGTCCACAAATGGAACTGTGGAACACAAAAATTCCTCCCTTGTATCCATTATGAGGAAGCTTACCCTTTCAGATTCTGCCAATTGGGACATGTTCCTTCCCACTGCCCTCTTTGCATACCAGTTAAGCAGACATCAGGTAACTGGCCAATCCCCCTTTGCTATTCTATATGGGCGTGAAGCTACAACCCCCCTCAATCTTAGGCCCACCTTTGATCAAAGTTGGGGCTGCTACCAACCGCAAAACCCATATTCAAGGGCTTGGCCAATTGCATAATTGACATCTAGGCAACAGCTTACTCAACAGCCTATAAGGTCAAAGCTCTAGAACTGTCTCCTTCCAATGTGTCTTGAGACCCCTTCCATAATTTCAAGTTTTACCTGGCCCTCTACTATTAAAACTGCACTGGAGGTAGAGCCCACAAATTGGACTCCCTATGGATTGGGACTTATGAAGTTGCTTTCAAGAAGGGTGTTGAGTATACAGTGAAGCTGCTATCATCTGGCTGTCCTTTTGCCTGAGGTAATTCCAAATACCTCCGCAAATATCAACTCCCTGTGCCCAATCTTGAGGGGTGAGATGTTGTAAATTGCGCCATAAATGCTATTTTGATATGGCCTTTTAATAGTAATATGTGCAAAGATTTGGTCAATTTTGCTTTTTCTTTTGAAATTATTTGCCTTCCATAAATGGGTCAACCTTAATGTCTACCCATTTTGGGATACCATACCTGTCCTTGACTGATCCTGGTAAGATGTCAACCCAGCATGACCCCCTCAGCCACTCTGTCTACCTATTGAGTGATCATCAACCCTTGTCTACTATTTAAGTAGAATTGATTCTCCTAATAAAGACAAGTTTATTCACATTGGTGTTGGCGTTTGTATTCTTCAAGCCTTTTCCTTTTCTTTTTGCCAAAAGGAAATCTTCATCTTGTATTCCAGGAAATTAAGGTAAAAGCCCTTAATTTTGCCCTGAAGGCTAGCCCAAGGCTAGCTTTGAACCTCAAATCTTTTTTTACAAAGATTTCCCGCCCTGTCCTCCTGGATGCTGTCCCCAGGAGCCAGACACAACACCCAACATGCTGGACAGCATCAAGGAAGTTCTTGAACAAAGCAAAGTATGTGAATAGTATGCACACTCCAAGGCACCATCAAGTCTGCAATGCCAGTATCAATTACCCAACCATTCAAGGTACAGCATTGGATATTATGAGGCCTATGCCAGGAGATAACAAAAGCAAAAAATGTATCATCACTGCCATTGACTATGCAAAAAGATGGCCTATGACACAAGCTACAAAAGAACATAAAGGAAATGATGTGAGACAATTTATTGGCAAAAAAACCTAGCCGGGTTTGTAAAACCTGAACTCCTGAATACAGACAGAGGAACAGAACTCATCACTGTAGACACAAAAGTCTACCTTACAAAAATGGAATAAAGCAGCAGTTTTCAGTCCCTACACCCGCAAGCCAATGGGACAGTGGAAAGGTTAGATGGTGCCCTTGTAGAGGCACTAAGTAAGCTATCTGCCAACAATCCACGCCTCTGGGATGACATGCTCCCTACAGTGTTAATGGTATGTTGAACAAGGGTCAATCACAATACAGGTAAAAGCCCTTATGAACTTGTCTACAGACACAAGCCTGACATTGTCAGTACCAAGTTAGGGCCCTGATTACATTTACCTAAGCAAGTACCAAGTACCAAGTGACAATGACCCCAATGCACAATATGCCAGACAAGACCAGGAAGCCAAGGAGAAGGTAAGAGTAGAGAGAAACAGTCCCAATTCAACAGGAACAACTCCAAGTTGGAGACAAAATTTGGGTTGTCAACCATGATTTGCGCAAGTTGAAACCAGCACTGATAGGACCAGGAGTTGTCATGGAGGTCAAACCCAATAATACCTACCTTGTCAAAGGAATTGGTACCCACACTGATCTAAAACAAATGCACCATGACTGGCTCCACCTATACAAGGTAAGAACTGCACAACACAGTTCACAACTACCTGTCCCCAACACAGAACTGAATCGATACCAAGCCCAAATCCCCAACACTCTCAAGAAAATTCCTAAGGCTCCACCTTCCAGCACCCCAGGGGGAGATATTGCAACATCTACAATTACTCCCTCTTGGGAAAGTAATACACTGAGTGATTCCCAATTAATAAGTAAGTCACTGGCACTCTTATCAGCCACCCATATTATTTAGGACCAAACCTTTCAAGCCCTAAATAGAACATTACCTGGACAAGCCCCATTACTGCCATGGCATACATGGACAGTATGGGGCTTGCCATGATACTATATAATCCCAACAATCATATCAAACAAAGTATCATTATTTTCTTAATTTTCCTCTTTATTTTGTATTATATACTTCCCAGAAGTATATAATTGAAATATATATATATTATGTATTATAACATATTAAGAATTGGCTAAGGCTTTGTTAAATATGATTTAAAGCATATCAGTATAAGCTTATATGTGCTAGGTGTTGTGCTATTGGCGCGGTTGAGCACTTTTATGACCCATCGGTATCTGTTTGTCGCTTGGCATGGTTGAATTGGGGGAACCTTTTTTGAGTTCCCTTTGGCTCGTTCAAGCTATTCTTCTCTACCCAGATCCACAGCTCACGGGATCAGCCAGAAGCAGACTGATTTTTTTAAATAGAACTTTATAAAAAGCTCTTGAGTGGCGCAGCCATAAGCAGGCTAAGCCGCAGGAGAAACTTGTTCGGGGAATTGACGTATGGGACGAAGAGGTTCAACCCGAACCCTCAATAATTTAGAACCGTATTCGGGAATAATGATCTATTGCACTGATGTGATCTATTACGTTTATCCAATCACCTTTCCAATAAGTAGATTATAGTTACAGAGTAGTGGCGTAAATTATATTGCTGATTTTTCATAAATCCAGTTCTACCTATCTCTAAAGCTATAGAATTTAAATACAATCGAGCCCCAGGTTTATCCTGAGGACCCCTTTGCAATGAAGTTTGCTGAATATTTCGTCATGTGGCACCCCAAGTAGATATTTAAAGTATCATATCAAAGCTAGATAAACAAAAAATGAAATTATTCTTCCCTTTGGCCACAATGCTTCACTTTGCCCTTGCCAACCGATGCACTGGTCCTGGGGCTTGCATTTTCGACTTGCGGCAAGCTCAACCCTTCATGGCTTTCACCCATGACCTAAAGGAATCTAAAACCAACACTGATGCCATAAACGTCTATAAAGAAGTGGTACATGTGTTAATCGATATCTATAAATCCAAGGATAGCTACGAGAGAATGAACTCCACTATGGCAGATTCATATATCGACGAAAAGTATTTCTTTGCTGCTAACTTGACTTATGAATGCTTTACGGCCACGTTTTATAAACTATGGTCCTTTGTAGGAGTGAAAATAGATGCAAATGAAGACGGAGACCTTGCACGCCAGGAGTTCAATGAGGGCAATCAAGAATTAGACTACGTTTATGGGAATTCTACTAGGGCCTTGAATGATTAGCGCATAGTTGCAGTGAACAAGAAGCGGGAACTTTGGGCCGAAAAAAAGGATTTCATCGATGATTTAATGGACGAGGAGATCCAAAGGGAATGCGAGCGCTTGAGGATGGAGAACCGAGAGCCAGAGATGTACGAATTGGAGGCCGAATTGGCAAGAAGAAAGGAAGAAAGAAAAAAGAATTGGTCCATTCCTAAAGATCCGAAGGGCAGCCTTACAGAATTGAATAAGAAAGATTTTCGTATTTTAGCGATGAAGATGAAGAGGCTCAAGCAACCAACTAAAAAGGAGATGGACGCTTTGGATAATATACACTTGATTTAACTCCAATAAAGTATTCTTTCTCAAATATAGCTTTGTTTCATTACGCTTAAAACAGTATGCTCTATTAAAACTTAATATTTTATAAAGAAAACTATATAGTTGATATCCGGTTTGATTTTATATTTCCAACAATTTTCAGTATTCACCTTACTTTCTACGCCGTGTTTTCCCTAACCAAGAAGCCAATATTGTAGTATCATCTCTAATGTTTCAAAATAAAATTTACACTTTAGTCACACGGTTTCCATCTTACCAGTTTCCATTAATTGATAAATTGGTACCTATCTTATTTCTGAAACAATATTTTGAGGAAAAAACCAAGATTATGATACAGTTGTTTTTATTCTGTGGCACTAAGAAAAATCAACTCAGATGTAAAAAAATAATAGGCCAATGGATTTATATTGATTAACATAAATTTGGGTGCACTTTTAAATTTTTGCAAATTATTTGATCTCGCTTAGCGGCACAGCTTTGAAAACTACTTTAGAAGGTCTTGAAAGTAGCTTTCTGTACAGTGGTTTTCAAAGCAATGGTGCTAGCAAAAAAGAAATCTAAGTGAAATCAACTCAGATATAAATGAAACCAAAAAATTAATTTTTATAGATTGAAAATAGATTTTGGTTAATTTCTATTTTTACATGTGTTGTTTTCTTTTGAATCTCAGTTATTTTCACTTAAATCTCATTTTTTGCATAGCGCCATAGATTTGAAACTACTTTATTGGATTTTAGCTTCTATATCTGGGTTGATACACAGTAGGTGGTTGAATGGCAGTGACACCTTTGGAGGGCTGTCTCAGGCTTTATACTGCTGTTCCTAACATTGGTTTTATTCCTTGAACCTCTGGAGCATTGTTACAGCGGCTGTCTGGTTATTGGATAGTATGTCCATCAAAAAATAAAATGAATTTATGTTTTAATTTGAATATATGTTGTACTTTAGTTTTGGTTTATGCTTGGGTTATTATTTAACCCTATTTTAACTATGTATGGCAACATCATTTCTTTTTAGTGATACAGAGTATATAATATCTGATCAAATTGTATTTTAGACAAATTTTATTTTATTTGCTCTTGTATCTAAACATGGATATCAAAATTGAATTATTCATTGATTTTAGTCAGAGTAGAGCTTTTCAATTAATTTTGTTATGTACTTGTTCACTTTCTGTACATTCCATTCAGATTCCAGATACTACAATGAATTTTTGAATTTAGTTTTGACTTTCATTTATAAATTTGAAATTTGGTTATTGGATTCGACATTCCAGAATCAAAAAATAAAGTAAATGTAGTGAAAGCATTAGAGGATTTGAAAAATCCATTCTTGGATCCCTATCAACCCTTTTTGTCTACTTGGAATATGCAGTTATGATAGAAAGCTTGCAATGCAGCTGTGAGATACCACATTTTGGTATATTTAGATAAAATGGTAAAATTTAACTTAATTAAAAAAGCCAAATAACATTTTGAATTGTGAATCATGTATGCTGGTTTTGACAATCCCAAATTTAGCCCAAAAGGTTCTAAATCTACAGTATGCTAGGAACTTACTATTAACTATTTTTCATCAAGTAGAGATTCAAATATTAAATCCAAGAAAGATTTTTCTATTTTACTCTGAATAAAATACACATGGCTTTGGATTTAAATGGCACCTTATTTTAAAGGCTCTTTTCTATTGCAATGATTCAAAAGTGGTCACATTTTAGAGTTCAGGATACAAAGTCAAAAAGAAAGTCTTCATATATGATACAGACCAGGTGAACTGATCCTTTTACCATGTTCTCAATTTTTAAAGCTGGACAGTTAAAAAAGGGTTGAAGCTGGACAGGGTACCATGACTTAGATAGGACTAGGGTTGGTTCAGTCACAGTAATTGTGTAATCACAGAGTCACAACACTGTTTTTAAGGTTTTAGCTTAGGTCACAACACGGCCAGTGTGAATTTGTGCGTTACCCATTGTATAAATCACAGAAAATAAAGGAAGTTGGGTTTCAAGGATGAAACAGATGATTTCATTTTTTGTGCAGGGCACAGGATGTAAAATTAGAGCAGTTTCAGCTCCTAAAATCTTAATTTTTAAATAAAGTTATTAAAAAATTATTTAATATCTTACAATGATAGCTTTGATTCAACCATAGTATATTTTAGAAAATCTTAATAAAATGTTTTATTTGAATGTATAAAAAATATATTTACAACCAAAAAAGATAGCCTGCATGAGATTACATGATTTTGATGGGTCAAAACACAAAACAATATTAGATTATGCTCAGTCACATCACAATTTGTGCTGATCTGTTTTGTGACTTTAGCAGGAGGTCACAAAATGTGGCAGTTACAATTGTGCCCTACCTCCCAAAGTTACAAAACAGATCAGCACAAATTGTGATGTGACAAGTGAAGCTTGGTCACAACACAAATTGTGATAGTTTTGGTGCCCTCCCTCTGTAGATAGGACAAAGCTTAAAACCAAAACAGCATTTATTTAAGCCGGTCTAGTTAGCGGCATGGAGCCCAAGTCTCAATTAGTGCTCTGGTTAAAAAGTATTTAGTATTTAAAGTAGTTTTCAAACCTGTTGAGCTAAATGTATATTATTCAGTTTAGATGCATGAGCTCAGTCTAAAAACAAAATCAAAAATCAAGCAATTTATATTGAATTACAATAGATTTGGATCCACTTTGATTTTATTTTTAGACTGAGTTCATGCGTTCTAAACTGAATAATATACGTTTATCTCAACAGGTTTGAAAACTACTGTATATTTGATGCGAATAAATAGTAAAGCTCTATCTCCAAACCCACGAAAGCTCTCCCTTCCAATAAATTCTATTTTAACTGGAGAAGATGAGTTTTCAAGGAGCTCTGCTCTTAAAGTTGAAGTATATAACGCCACTCTTTGTTACAGCGATATCATGAATGGGAAGATGACAGATGTATAAATGCAATAATTAAGCCTCTAATGTAAAGGGTTGCGGCCGACCACCTACCGGATCTTGTCCAGCATAGCAAAAGCAGCGTTCTATCATATTTAATCATCATAATTTAGCCAATGCGTCATAACCCGTAAGCTGGCCCGAGGTGGCCCGCCGCAACCCTACTGATATACGGGTTAAATAACAGGAGAAACTTGTTCGGGGAATTGCCGTATAGGATAAAATTTGAACAGAACTGGATAATTTAGGATCAAACTATTCAGGAATAGCACTTAATTACTCTGATGTCATTTGTTCGATTTTCTTTCCAACTACCTTTGCATATAATTACTGACCAGCGGACTAATTTAAATAGCTAATGTATCATTATCACTCCTTGAGGCTAGGTACATATGTAAATCAATGTAATTTATAATTTAAATGTTATTACGCCACAGCTTTTTTAAAGGCCCTTCTTTCACCCATTTTTTTGCTGAATATTCCGTCATGTGGCACCCCAAGTAGGTATTTAAATTAGCATATCAAAGCTAAATAAACAAAAATGAAATTCCTCTACCTATTGGCCGCAATGCTTCCCTTTGTCCTCGCCGGCATTTGTCATGACCGTAGGACTTGCATTTTCAATTTAGAAACGACCAGAACCTATAAGGTCTTATCCAAGGCCTTGCAGGAGGCTAAGCGTGGCTCTGATGTTACCAGAATATTCTTAGGCATGATGGAGGAGATAAAGCGGCTCAGCAGAGTAAAAGAGAACGAACCATTCCCGAATTACGATAAGGCCTACTCCTATATCCAGTCAAAGTATACATTTGCCCGGAACCAGATGGTCCACATCAACAGAATCGCCAAAGAAAAGCTATTCTCCATTTACCGCATGGAACATCTCGCTTCCAAAGACAAAGAGAAAGCTCAACAGCAATATTCAGCTGAGCTAAACAACTTGGACCGCATCGATTACAATTGCTTTGAAGCGATTCGCGGCATATACGAGCACCTGGAAAGGATAAACGACTCCTACTGGGCCGAAATAAAGAGAAAAGCAGACAAGGTGAGAGAAAACGAGAACAAAAGGAAAGCTAAGCAAGAAGAAGAAAGAAGACAGGCACGCGAAGAGGAGTTGAAGCGCCAGGAAGAGGAATTCCAGATGAGAGATAAGAAAAGAAGGGCTGCTGAACTAGCTGCTGTACTGGAACGCTGGCGCAAAGAAAGCGAAGACAGAAAAGCCAAAGAACTCAAAGAGGCTCGGTCCATTCCTGATGATCCAAAGACCAAGGTTACTCCTAACGAAAGACAATCATTTCTTAAACTAGGTCGCATGATGGATAGCATCAAGGAACCAACTGCAGAAGATATCGAGGCTTTGGATGACTTTAAATTGGATACACACCAATAAATCATGTAACTAATAAAATACATGAGATACTTTGTCTAAATTTTAGTTTTTAACATTTAAAAAACAATTCCATAGCCAAAAAATAAATTCCAAACATGTTTTACTAAAGATATTGCGAAGTTAATATTAAACTCTGTTTACCCTGTATTATTCTTTATAACTGTTAAAATGAACATATTTAAGCTATCCCATGATATATTTAGATATTTAGTCAAGCTTAATATAACTCCGATGCCTTTTAGCTATTAAATTTCATCTTTTAATCAATTAGCTACTCCGATACTGTAGCTGTGCCTTGAGCAGCAGCTATTAAATAAATGTGAACTATAGTGATATACTTCTTAAAACAGAGAAGCTATATATCCCTTAATAGGATCAGTCATCTTTTATCACTCAAAAACATGGTGACTCATGTATGATAATGGGTTTTATCCTGCCTGCTCTTCATTGGTACGTTACAATTGAACAATTTATAGTTCAGTAAGGTAATTTTCACAGCTGCTGAGATGGACGCATCAAAGTCAGATTAAAGTAAACTGAAGTCACACACAAAACATAAATTTAACAGATTATAGTGTTAAGCGATATAAATCAATGATCTTTTGTCTATGTGTGACTTCAGTTTACCTTAATCTGACTTTGATGCGTCCATCTCAGCAGCTGTGAAAATTACCGTACTCAGAAATAAGGAGAAGACAAGAGTCCAAAGAAGGAAAGAAAAAGGATTTTCAATAGAATGATCTTTAATAAGAAGAGTGGAATTTATTATACATTATAGGAAAGCCATAATATTACCAAGGGAGAGGTACATGTGTAATTTATATAAGTAGAGATTAGCACTACTCTTAGTATATTTTTCAGGCGTTTTGGTGAAAATTTCGGTTTGCCTTTTATGGGAGTACTAACCTTTACTATACCTGTGGATTGATTGGGTTCATAACGCTAGACTCATAATGAGGTGACTCAATAAGCACACCATAGATGTTGTGAAATGTATTGGCATCTTATTTGTCCAACTTAATTGCACAAGGTGGAGGCAATTTTGATGGCATTGTGTGTCATTTATAAACATGCCAAGGTTTCATGATGCTCCTTTTAGGAATCATACCAAGGTAGTTCCTGACCCAATCATGGATCATATAACCTGGTTATAACACTTACCCCCTTGATCCCTGTGGTATGATTATTATCAATATCCAGATGAGGTAAGTTTTATGGTGCTTATAATTCATACTCTTTTAGATGCTTGGTAATACTGTTGGGTATTCTCTCTTAAAAATTCCGGCTTTTAGATGTATGATCAATCATAAAAAGGGTTTATTTTGTGCACTTTAATATTTCTGCACCTTGTAGGTGCAATTCATATGATCTGTAATAAGATTATTACTTTCTTAGGTTGAAGTTTGAATATTTTAGGGTTCACTATCTATACCTCATTCTAAACTCAAAATCTCTATAGGAGAGGTCATTACATTGTTCTTTCTTGTTTGCTTCCCTACCTATTTGAGGACCTTATAATTGAAATTATCTGTGCTACTTTAACTGGGACCTGTTGTACACCTTCTTTGTAGAGGTTGCCAAAGTGTGTCCTGGGTTGAAGCCAGGGTACAGCTAGGTCAGGCCAATATCCTTCAGGAAAGCCAGCTCTGAAGAAAGAAGTTATTCTGGGCCTGCAAACATAGTAACCCTCCAAAAACTTTTATAACGTGCATCATAGCATCTGATGCATACATCATTGCTTCTGAAGGTGTTGTCCAATCTTGGGGTCAGTAAAACTCTTGGAAAAAATCTGTGAGCTCTCCTTACAGAAGTTCTATTCCCTTTAAAAAAGCTGTACTTCTTTTGTAAGTCTCAACCATTTCACATCTGATATTTGGATATGAGTCAACTGTCTTTAACACTGTTTATATTGATCCACCAAGTCATTTTTTAGAGTATAGTATAATTAATAAGCTCTTAATAGAAAAAATGACACTATCTTAGGGGATGCAAACAATCTTTATAAAAAGAGAAGGATGATCCCCTTAGAAGCCTTCTATCTTAGCTATTAGTACCATTGTACTATATTTTTACCAAGGTGTGCTTCTAAACTTATTTCACTATAGATTGATATCAGTCTATCAGTAATGATTTATGTGAAGCTTTCTCTGTTACATTTACTTATGCTAAGCCAAGATCCAGATCTCTCTCCAGTTCCACCATCCAATCCATGATATATTATGCTCCTTGTTTCAAGCATTTGTCATTTAAGAAGTTTATTTGAAAATTCTAAGAGTTTTCCTTCAGCCTTATTTATACCAATGTCAATGAGCAGGATGTACTGGTATTCCAGCTGTTGCCAACACACATAACATCCAGTCATTGCCTGGATTGGTGCCAATCAAACATTCCGTTCAGCATTCCAGAAATGGCAACAAACCAATATCACATGACCCGTCCAAGTACCAGAGATCCAAATCCAACACATCATGACCTCCCTCATTTTTGATCCAACTTAAGTCCCTGCCCCAGCGCAAGCTATATAAGTCTAAAGTATTATCCAATAAAATATACTTCTTTCTTCTTTAAATCCATATCCAAAGCTTCCCTAAAAGGTGCTCCTAATCACCATAGAGACATCTTTAAGAAGCACCTTAATAAAACCCCAAAATATTCCTAGAATGTTCTCTGAATCATTCTATTAAGCTTTGGTATCTTTCACTAATGAACTTTGTGAGATTAGGCTGATTGACCACAAATGATCAGGCCAATCATTGCACGCAGATCTCTATCAGTTACACACCGTATTATCACTAGGTTAATATTCTATTACGTGTGGTAACTGTACACCGTATAATCACAAATTTATTATACTAGATAAGCAGGTATACCCTGTGTAATTGTTAGTTTATTATTATAGATAAACTGTTATACACCGTATTATCACTTGATTGTCAACCCTATATCTGTAGGGACTATACACTGTACAATCACTAGCTTTCTATAATCAATGTAGCATTTTTTGCCATATAAACGTTAGACAATATAGTGATCACCAGTGATTACACGCCGTGTAATCCTTAGATCATCATCCATATACCTCTCTTTCCATCCTCCTAGGCGTTGTATCAAACCAGTCCCACCCAGCCTGAAGGGCGTATATGAGTATATCAAACAAGTGATGTGCTTATGGCTAGGAAATGCCGAGTTTGAATCAGCATTATACAGCAGATGATTGGTTCCTTATTGGTCTGGGTCAGCATTGCACAGCAGATAATTTATGAGTTGATATTGGATCCAGTCTGCTATTATATAGCATATAATCCCTCATTTGACCTGATGCATTAATCAGCAGAAGGGTTGCCAGCCAGAAAAGAATCACTGATTAAGAACTACAAATGGAATAAGGGAATTCTACCTTCCAATGTTGGAGGACAGATTAGGGACAATTTATAAGTGTCAACTAAATACAGCATAGTTTCCCAGCACAATAATAGGCGTGTAAGATACAGCCAATCAATAAATGACAGTAGACTAGCTCAATAAGAGCTTAGGCTGTAGCTGAAGTACCATGTACGCCTTGCTAAGACCAGTGTAAGGTCTTGCCCATAATGGTGCAAGGTTATAAACTAAAGCGAACAAAGTGTTGGGATTCAAATTTAGAAGATACAAGAAAGTAGGTACTTTCTGTAAAATGATCTTAAAAAACCCGCTAAAACCTATATTGTGTAACAAATGGAGTAATAGAGTTTAAAAACCCTAAGAAAAGAAGATAGAATAAAGTGTTCAATAGTGAACAATTTGTAACTAAAGGGATATCAATATTAGGATATTCTCCATCTGCAAATTGATACATATAATTATTGAAAGATTCCTTAAGGGAAAAAATGGATACAACAAGCCTAAGGCTTGTTGTTTTACAAGTTCCATTTGAATTAAGGAAAAAACTAAACTAAGAAAATGAATTTAAAGAAAAAAATTCTAAAAATGACAAAATTGAAGTTTGAAATTTGTAAAGTTGAAGGGGAAGAAATCACTTAGAATTTCTTCTTAAAGCCTACTCTTCAAAAGCTTTTTATTTATAGAAAGAAAAGCCTTTTCAGTTGGAACTGATAGCCAGGAGGAAGCAGCCAAGAAGAGGAGCAACTGGAGAAGTTGGAGAACCCAGAACCAGAAAAGGGGAAACAGAAGCCAGTACTATATGCCAATCATCAAGTTGAAGCTGGGGAGAGAGCAGCAAAGACGTAAGCAGAAGTTCAAAAGGTAAGAATAGATAAAGATTTTCTAACTTTAAAGTAGAAATATATATAAGGAATAGAGAACGGCAGAGCAAGCAACAACGACAACAATTCAAACGCAAATAGCAAAAATAAAACAAGGTAATGAAATTAAAATACTTAAATATTAACTTTCAATTTCAAAAAATCCAAATATTAAAATACTGGAAGTCTTTTTTAAACCAAATGAGCAATATTAAATATAAAAACTTAAAGAGCCTGCCCTTTGGGGCAGGGCATGACAGCCAGTAGCAGCACACATGTCAAGGACAGCCAATCAGGATAGGGGCAGCCAGCAAAGATGGACCTATTGCAAAGGTAGCCACTGAGAACTGTCTGAAAGGACAAGAACAAGGGTTGTTGTAGTATATATTGATACAGACACCTGAAATGATAAAATACAAGGTATTAGTTACACCTGGATAGATTGCAGCTGCTGGCTAGATTGTACTCCAGTTTCAATAAACATAAATATTTTCAAAGTTCTATTCTATTGTAGTCTGTAGTGCTCTTGCATAGGATTAGGCAGAGTACATTGGCAAGGCTAACATCTATCTGTAGCTTTGAACATACCAGCAATAACCCAAGTTGCTCAACATTGATGCTCACTTGAAATTGAGCCTCTGTCAATGCCCATGGAAACTGTCCTCGTCTGCCAAGGATTGTCCTTGGCTCTGCCTCTGCCCAGCTTTGCTGATAAGCATGGGTACAAGATTGAATCATCTGACAGTGAGAGTTCTCCTGAATTTTACGTGAGCAACCCCGTGGTTGTTCACCCCCCACAACTGTCCCTTTGGTTGTGGCTCCCCCTGCCCCCTGTTCCTGAGGGTCCCACTTTGGTTCACACCTACAATCACACAGACTGTAGAGCTTGCTGAAGCGCTCTTACGTGGATTCTGCTCTGTCCTACCACTTTCCCCAACCAGACCCTAAGCATCTTTTTCCACTATTGTGACCAAGAATCTTGATGGCAGCTCTGGGGTTCCTGGTCACCAGTCCCCAAAGTGTGTCCTGGATTGTAGCCAGGGACCAGCTGGAAGGGATTGTCATTCTTAAGTAAAGGAAAATGTATCTCAGAAATATGTATAGGGGTCAAAATGGGCTTTTATTCACTCTCAGAAGGAAGATCCCCTTAGAAACCTTCTAGTATATTGCCTGAGGAGTCAAGGAAACAATATGGATTTACCAATACTTGGAGTCCTCCAACAATATCTTGGACTACTGCACCTTAGTCTTGGACTTCTGCTCCTTAGACTTGGACTCTGGCACCTTAAACTTGGACTTTGGCGCCGCGCTTAAGATCCAGCTTCTTATTCTTGGACTCCTGCTCTGTTATTGTGGGCTTCAGCTCTCTTTATAGCTCCAGTGGCCTTGTTATTCCACTTTTCAGTCCAATAAAACTCCTGCTGGTGATCAAAAGGCTTCCAAAAGCCTCTTGGCAGAAACTCAAAAGGCTTAAGAAAGATCCTGTCAAAGACTCAGAAAGACCTCCAAAGACCCCGTAACTTTCCAGCAAGCCACCTTTTTATAGTGTCCTTTTCCCAACGGTTCTGCCTTCAAAATGGATTTCTTCAGAAGCTTAAACCATTGCCGCCCACTTTTTCTATAATAACTTAAGCTTGCATACTTACTTTCTCAAAAGCTTAAAGTATTATTCACTATTTCCTTGTTTATACTTTAAGCTTTTGGCTTCCAACCAATCATTTTCATCAGGAAACCTGCCAGAACTCAACCAATGAATGTAGAGTGCAGAAATAGACTATTTTGAAGTTCCACTGTGATCCAACTAGGAAAATAATTTCCACAGCTCAAACCGCTCAAATTGACAACTCTTCATACACCAAAGTGTTAACTGGTCCATTATTCTGGCGCCAGTCTTCCTGCATTCAACCCACACTTCTATCCACATTCATTTTTCCACTTTGGCAAATTGATTTGGCAAAATCTTGGCTCATTTCTTGGGACCACCACTTCTTCATTGTCTTATGATCCTTCAGCTAGCTCCTGTATCATGATTAGCTAATCCTGCATCATGATCTTCAACCACATCTTCCAGCTCTTCAGCTTAACCAGAAATCAGTCCATCTTAGACAACAAACAGCTCATCTTAGTCTCTAAACAGTTCATTCCAGTCTTCCAACAGCTTATCAGTCCTCTGGCTACTCCTGCATCATGATCTCTGAGCTCTTCAACTTATCCTCACTAGTAACCATCTTGGTTCCACCTGCACAAAGAACCCTTTTTGTTTCCAAACTTCAATAAAAACCAACAGTCCCTCAACTAGTCTTCACTGTGATCAAATAGTCCTTCTTACTAGTCTTCTCTGCTGATTCTGTGAACCACCTTGGTTCTTTATCTCAGTCCCCGTTACCAGAACTTGTAGACCCAGGCATGAGTCTACATTGAACTGGCGTTTTTACTGGGCCCTCACAAGTGGCACTCCACTTAGGCCATTCAACCATAGATCAATATATATGCGTTGTCTTTACTCACCCAGGTGATTAAGTCTGAGCTTTCAGTTGCAGATTAATCAGCTCTACTTCCCAGAGGCCTTATCACACCAAGTTCTTCAGCTGCTCCTCAAGAAAACCGCCTTGGTGACACCTCCAAGCAAATCTATACCCTCTAATGCTCACTTTGGGTTCTCCCCCAAAGCTCCCATGGGGGTATAAGCCAGGACAACCTACCAGTCCATTAATAGGATGCTTTCTCATAGACCTCCTGTAAGCGCATCAGGGCACATAGAGCCCTTAGAGCTTTTCCCCTCCCTGGCAGCCCGCGTTACCCACCAGGGGTCCAAAACCTTCTCCCCCCAGACATGGAAAGTTCCCTGCTTGCTATCTCAGTCTTCACCCTTCCGCAGCTGCAGCTCCCTTCTAGGTGAAGAACTATAGCCCAAAGCAGCCAATATCTTCTGCTGGGTGGATGCAACATCTGCCTCTGGTAGCCCTTTGTTACCTACCATCCAGGCCTTACTTACCCTAGTAGTCCTATGTTACATACTAGGCTCACTTTACTTACCCCTAGTAGTCCTATGTTACCTACTAGGCCTCTACCTGCAAAAAACAACCAAACTTTTGCTTGGCTAACATTAGCCCCGCCTGCAAACCACCAAAAATGTGGACTGTCACAGCAGCTCTACTGGCTCTATTGAAACGCCTCCTTCCAGGCTCTTCAAGAACAACTTTCTGGAGGGGATAACATCCTGGAGTATCTTGCTGGCTTTGTTAAGCCGTCTGTCAAGCAGCTCCAGCTTGTTACTGCATGTCAAACCTTGAGGTGTCTTCCCTAGGCAACACCCTCATCTCCTGTTGTTGTGACTGGGCTGAGCAGTGGGCCACGCTAACACCTCCTTTTTGGAGTTGCGCGCCTTGGTCCTGTCTAATCAGTCCATGGGGGGAACACTCATGCCAGAATTGATGAACTGATTGACGTCCTCAACTCAAAGTTCATAGCTATGGTCTACAAAGCCATGGACGCTTGTGGGGCCTCCCTGGCATGGCTCCAGGACGTACACAGGTTCTGCACCAAATCAGATAAGTTCAGCGTGGGCGTGGCAGATGAATTGGCCACCATGGACCAGAAAGTGATTGCTCTAGACAAGGAGGTAGAACAGCTTGGTTTGTGACATCATCAGTTCAAGAAATATGTTCTGGATGACTTTCAAAGACTGGAAGCAAAGATTGAAAGCCATATGAAGGTATCTTGCTTATCCACACCCAAACTGCTGCCATACCCAAAGAGTTCCAGGGTTGCAGCACTGGAAACAAAGGTGACAAGTCTGGAATCCATAATTGGAGGATATGAGGAAGAGTTCACCAGAGCTCACAATACAATAATGGCCTTACAAGAAGAGCAAGCAAACATGAAGGATATAATCTCACACCTATCCAAAAACACAAAGGGCATAGAGTCTGAGCTCTGTCAGAGGAACCTCCAGATAGAAATTCTGAATGCCCATGACTGCCTGGCAAGGATAGAAGCCCAGGTACGCCCACTGGAAGCAAAAGGCTGCAAGTGCATCCCTGCCAGCCATCAGACCTCATCTTTGCTGCCAACTGACCATTACAAGGACGCAGATGATCTCTCAGAGGAAGAGGTGGAACATGCAAGCAGGGGGATTCCCAAAGTGTTCACCACCCTTCCCAACAGGGAGCCATTTACGCCCAAAGCTACACCTAGGGCAAGACATAGCTATATGGAAGATAGGCAATTGACTGCCTCTCCTGCCAGCCTGCTGAGCCTACAATCACAAAAAAAGTTTCAAACCTCTCAACCTCCCCAAATTTGATAAGCAAGGAAATGTGCATCCCTTCCTAAGACTTTTCAAAATGGCCATGAAAAGCGCCAGTGATTATCAGAAGGCAACCACTCTTATCACCACCTTGGATGCAGTAAGTGTCAATCTGGGGATGTCACAACTACCTTCAACCAACTGGAGCTACCAGAAAGCAAAGTAGGCTGTACTCAAGGAGTTTGGTGGAGAGGACATCCTCTTCACCAGGAAATCCAAATTTGGTGTCATAAAGCTTGCCCCAGGTGAAACACTGCAAGAATTTGTGGAAAGGTTCTATCACAACATGTTAGTACTCCTTGGTTCTGGCACAGTCTCTACCTTTGACATCAGTACTGTGATGAAACAGGAAATTCATCCCTACAAAGAACTTCACAGAGCAATGGCTCCCGCATATGTCAAGGGCAAGGATGTATCAGAAATTGTGGACTGTCTTTGTAGCCACGCTGAAACGTTCAATCCCCCTAATGGACCCAATCCTAAACAATCAAATACAGCCTACAAAAATCTATGCTTCCAGAAGGAGGATTCTTCTAAGTTCTCTGCGCACCCTCCTGATGTGAAGGGTCCCTATTGCATTTCCTGCAATACAGCGGGAAAATTTGAAATCAAAGTGTCCGTACAACGCAAAAAAGATAAACATTGTACAAAACCATCCCGCTAGCATCAATGAGGGAAAATCTAAGACATAGTAGAACAGGGAAATTCTACCTCCGCCAGAACCCTCAACCTTCCCATAAAACTTAGCCCCAAAGTTCACCACCCCAAATATCTGCAAGAGGACGCAATCCACATGGTTGTAGCCAACAATCTTTATGCCGTGACTACCCACTATCAAACTAAAGTCCAGCACAAAGAGGCCGCCCTAGCTGAAGTAGTGAAACCTTATGCAGCTCAAATCCAGGACGCCAGGGAAAACCACTGTTCACTATGCTCCAACAATACCCCAAACTCAAAGTCAATAAAGTAGCTTTTCCTCTGGAGGAGCTTAAGTCTGCATACCCTGATGTCTGCAAAAGCCTGCTCTGCACCTTGGAGA
Source organism: Entomophthora muscae (assembly GCA_014839935.2). Taxonomy (NCBI): domain Eukaryota; kingdom Fungi; phylum Entomophthoromycota; class Entomophthoromycetes; order Entomophthorales; family Entomophthoraceae; genus Entomophthora; species Entomophthora muscae. Next base: position 232,948 of record QTSX02001543.1, on the reverse strand, counting down.
GTGATGAGGAGAAAATAATACACACATTAAAAAAGCCTTGATGACTCTTGAATAGATTGCACATATATTGACATATCAGTTAACAAGCATCACATTCAAGCAATTGTGAATAGTGGTGCCCCGTTTAAAATCATCTACACTAAGATGGTGAAGAAACTGGGTATAGTCCCAGATGTTGACTACAGATTGCCATTTGGTACAGCTGGTAAAGAACCTAATTACTCTGTGGGAGCATACAGCACACTACCTATGCAATTTGGTTCTATTGTGGTATCTGCTCCAGCATTAGTATTGCCAAATAACACCTATGATTTCCTCATAGGCACCTCTTTCCTGATGAAATATGGGCCATGACACATTGGGGTCTTGCTACCTTCAAAATCCTTGTACAAATCATACCCTTGTTCTTCAGTAGGGAAGGAAAAGACTCCGCCCCTAAGCCCTGTAAGTTTATTCAACCTTGCCTACGCTAACAGAATTGTCCCAGTGGAATACAAACTTGTTGGGAAATATAGACGTAAACCCCCTACACAGATCCTGGGGCACAAGGTTTTCCTGTTAAGGACCAGGCCTGCATTTTCCCTGGAACCTAGTCACCAGAAGATTGCTGAGACTGGGTTGCCTGTGGTTGTCCCTGAAGGGCTACATGGGGAAGTCATTGAACCCTGGGGATGTTCTCACTTTGAACCGTGCATTTTCTCAGGCATTGTTACCCCTGGCCAACAGGAGATCCATGTCCTCTTGGCTAATCTCACAAAGAAGGCGCTTTCTATCAAAAAAGACCAAGTAATAGGCTTCTTACACTTCTACCCCACAGAGGAACTATCTGAGGTTAATGGATTTGGCACATTTGAGGAAATGGGTATACCAGACAACCCTGAGCCAGCAGTCCATCTTACAACACCCCTAGTAGACCTCTCCTCCCTGGGCCCTGAGGAACAAGCTTGGGCATCATTGTTGTTTGAGAAGTACCACTCAATCTTTGCTAAAAGAGATCATGCTCTGGGTTGTGATAAAGGAGTGACCCATCACATCAATACAGGATCCAGACCCCAATTTGCATGCGTCCCATACAACAATCTAAAGCAAATGAAGAAGTAGTCTCCAAAGAAGTCAGAAAGCTGCTGAAACAAGGCATGCTGGTCCTGTTCAAAATCCCTTGGGCGTCTCCTATCCTGATTGTCAAGAAAAAAGATGGCTCTAACCAAGTTGTCATTGACTATTGATGCCTCAACAAGGTTACCAAGAAGGAATTGTACTCCTTGCCTTGCATAAATGGCGCATTAGACCGCCTTAGAGGTGCCAAGTACTTCTCTACTATAGACTTCATATTGTGGTATTGGAAGATTAAACTATCCCCAAAGAACAGGAAAAGTGCGCCATCATAGCCTTAAAAGGACTATTTCAACCAACAAGGATGCCACAAGGGCTGTGTAATGCCCCTGCAACTTTCCAGCAAGCCATGTACACTATCCTTGGTGGCCTTAAAATCTCCTGTGTATTAGTGTACTTGAATGACATCAACGTCTTCTCTAAGACTTTCACCAAACATCTAGCTCACTTGGAGGAGGTTTTCAAGAGAATAGTGGATGCCAATCTTAAGATAAAGCCGCACAAATGCCAGTTCTTCAAAGACCAGCTGGAATACCTGGGCTTTGTCATAGATAGTCATGGCCTGCGGCCCAAGCCCGCAAAAACTGAAGCCACCTCTAAGATAAAGCAACCTGATTTAAAACGCGGCATACAGGTCTTCTTGGGAATGGTTGATTACTAAAGGTATTTCATTCCCCTCTTTGAAGCCATTGGAGAACCTCTCTTCCACTTGCTGAAATCAGGAGTTGACTTTGTATGGAGTAAGCAATGCCAAGGAGCCTTTGACAAAATATGCTTGGCCTTGTCCAGCAACCCTGTCCTGATGTACCCAGACTTTGACAGACCCTTTGTGATCCATACTGATGCCTCACTTACAGAAGTTGGGGAAACTATCCCAACTTGACAACAAAGGACTCAAACACCCTGTGGCATACACTAGAAAAACGCTAAATGTTCATGAATGCAACTATACAGTGACAGAGCATGAACACCTGGTAGTCATCTATGCATGCAAGCAATTTTGGGTCTACATCCATGGCGTAAAGTTCACAGTGGTCACAGATCACACGTCTCTAACTTAGCTCCAGAGCCTCAATAAACCAGAAGGCCAACTTGCTTGTTGGGCGCTGAAACTACAGGCCTTGGACTACAAAATCCTCCATTGCACTGGCAGCAAGAACCAGAATGCTGACTGCCTATCATGCTTACCCACTGTGGGCTTAGTTAGCCCAATAGAAGATCAGCTGTACTGTAAAATGATAACTGGGGAGTTTAGCAACAATCCCAAGAAAGTGCAGCATATCCTAAAAGACCTCTAAAGGGATACAGTACTACACAATGGTGTGCTATAAAAGTTAGTGGATGGCAAAGAATGCATATCCCCCCTTCCTCCAAAAAGACTAGTATTGTCACAGCTGCTCATAAGGCAACAGGTCATGGAGCCTTTCAAAAAACCAAGGAGATCCTGTCTTGCACCTACTTCTGGGAAGAAATAAATTTTGACATTCAAGAGACAATTGACTGCTTCATCAAATGTGTTGTGACCTGAGGCGCGGCACAGACATACAACAGGGAATCCTAACCTTAGGATTGGATTTGTACTAATTCTTGGTTATAATGGCAGAGAGGGCATGTGATTCCCTTGTAGCCCTGATTGGATAATATCTGCTAGACGTGGCTAGAGAGGCGCCAAAGTATGTTAAGACACAACAACAAAAATGTGAATAGAACTTAAATTTTATTGGTAGAAGTGAAATGGAATATATACTGCGTAGCTTTACCACAAAATAGTACATGGACAGTAGGATCACTTGCCATAAGCACAAGTGGGACAAGTGAGTTGCACATAATCAGGAAACTGAATAATTGAATTTCCAAATTTGGAGCCAGACTCATTTCAAAGGACAAAAGCAAAAGAGAGATATTTGTCCTTGAAATAACCCATCAAAGACAAAATCAAAACACAGTGAATGGCAGCATCCACAACATTGCCCACTCTAGATTGGCCTTAGGGGATGGTACTTGCAGAGAAACTTTGCATGCATATGGGCAAACAGTTGACCACTAGAGAGGAGTTTTGCAGTGTACTCTTATTCTTGCTTGAAGGTCACTTCCAGAGGTCCAATCCACAACATATCTAACTTGTGAGCATGTCTTTCTACTCTATGCTGATAGTAAAGAACATGGTCCCCAATATTAAACTTAGGCAAGGGAGAGAGTCCAGCATTGTCAGGTAAGAGCCCAAGTATTTTGGTCTTGTACGCAGTAGCTTGTATATCAATGATGTGGTTGACTAGATCTTTGATATGGTCATCTGGGTTCACAGCCTTATCAAAGGAGAGGAGGGGAGCCCCAAGGAGCAACAGAGTGGTGGCCTCATGCCCATAAAGCATAGCAAAGGGGGAATACCCAGTGAACCAATGCTTGCTGAGACAATAAGAAAAGAGGACAGCAGATAAGTATAGATCTTTTTGCAGTGTCAGAGTAAGTGAGTTTCCTCATGATAGAAACCAAAGTCAAATTTGCATGCTCAACTGCCCCATTAGTAGAAGAATTATAGGGGGCAGAGAAAGACTGGTGAGACCCCAAGGCTTTAACAACAGAGGTTACTAACTTGGCATTGAAGTTAGTTCTATTTTTAGATAGTAACGCTTGAGGACAGCCATGGCAAAAGAATACATCTTGCAACAGAAAGGTGGTGGTTATCTTGGCAGTGATGTCCTTAGTAGGGCAAGCTTCTAACCACTTGCTAAAATGATCAACAGCAATTAGGATAAAGTGACAACCAGAGAAAGAGCAGGGGAGAGGCCCTACAGCGTCAATGCTGACAGTATGAAAAGAGTGTTGAGGGGGGACTAGCTTGAATTTGTATGAGGCAGCTTGTGGTTGCTGGAGCTGGAAATCATGGCAACTAGCAATGAAATCTGGAATCAGCAGGCAAATGTTCTCCCAGAAATAGTTTTTATGGAGCCAGTCATAGGTATTAGCAATGCCTCCATGTCCTGTCTTCTTTTGAGCTTGAAGCACCAACAAAAGGCAAAGACTAGGCTGTACATAAGGCAGGTTTTGTTCCTGCACCTTTTTGAAGAGCTGGTTGTTGCAAATGAGAGTGCTCTCAGATAGCTTGGACAGGGCAATACAAACTTATTCTGTCTTATTCTTCCAGGAGGAAGGATACCCAATTAAATTGTATAGTTGATCAGCCTCAGCAGGGTGTAGAACAAGGATGGGCATTCTGGACAATTCATCAGCATTTTGATATTGAATCCTGGGACAATATAGTACATTAAAATTGTAGCCTTAAAGGCGAGAGCCCATCTAGCTAGTTGTCTTTCTGGTTCCTTAAGTTGTTGTAATCAATCAAGTGAGACATGGTTGGTGACCACTGTGAAATGGGTGACATATACGTAATGGCAAAACTGCTTGACAGCATGCAGCACAGCAAGCCATTCTTTCTCTGTGACACTATAGCTCTTCTCATGTTTGTTGAGGACACAAGAAGTATACACTACAGGGTGATCACTCCTTTGTCATCTAGTTGAGCCAGAATGGCCCCAATAGCTAAGTCACTAGCATCTGTATATAGGATGAATTCTTTATCATAGTCAGGATATACTAGGATGGGAGCCTCTTTGAGTTTTTGCTTGAGGGTCTCAAAGGCTTGATGCTGGCTAGCAGTCCATTTGAAGGGGACATTAAGTAACAGCTAAACCAAAGGCTCACTAGTGTTGGAAAAGTTGGGAATGAACTGTCTATAGTATCTCATCATACCCAGAAAGACTTGAACCTCTTGCAGATTTGTGGGTGGAAGCATTTTTTCAATGTCCTCAACTTTCTTGGTCATTGGGTGAATCCTGGTCTGGGTTACCTCATGGCCCAAGAATTCAAGGCGTTCCTTGAAGAAGACACACTTAGATGACTTTAACTTAAGGCCAGCCTCTCAAATCTTTACAAACACTTCCTTGAGGTGATCTAGGTGATCTGTAAAGGTAGCGCTAAAGACTTTTATATTATCAAAGTACACTAGGACACATGAGAGCTTTAAATCACTGAGTATGGAGTCCATGGCTTGTTGGAAAGTAGCCGGGGCATTATAGAGCCCTTGCAGCATGTGTATAGGCTCAAAAAGTTCTTTGGAAGTGATGTGTGTGGCCTTTTGTCTATCCTCAGGAGAGAGGTCAACTTGCCAGTATCTGGAAGCTAAATCTATAGCAGAGAAAAACTTGGAGCCACCAAGGTGCGGAGAGCATCATCAATGTATGGTAGGGGATATTAATCATTTTTGGTTAAGGAGTTCAAGTGTTGGTAATCCATCACAATACAATGACCTCCATCCTTCTTTTTTAGTATGAGCAAGGGGAGGCCCAAGGACTTAGGGAAGGAGCTAGTAGTCCAGCGTCTAATAGTTGCTTGAGCTCTTTAGACACTTGAGCGTCTTCCACGCAACTGTGGCAATAAGGTTTAGCACAGAAGGGGGGAGCATCACTAGTATTGATATGATGAATGAAGCCTTTAGCTAGACCATAATCAGTGCTGTCTTTAGCAAAGATATCTGAAAACTGATCTAGCAGTTCAAGCACTTCTTTCTGTTGCACCAGGGATAGTTGCAGGAAATCTTGAGCAGTGAACAAGGACAGGACTTGGGGCTTGTCTTCAGGTAAATTGAAATCCTGAAATGTGCCAAAGGGATGTAGTAACAGGACATTGGCAACATTTAAAAACTTGCCATAGCCAACAACCTGCCCTCTATACACATGTATGGGGAGAGCAGTTAAGTTGACAACCAGCAATTGAACAGGGTCTTTATGAGAGACATCCAAGATTCTTGGGCAGATGTAGGGTTTTTTGCACCCTAGCAAGGGAGGAGAGTATAAATCTAGGAATGTGCGCTCAGGCAACTTGTAAGATATTTGGGAGTCTAGGATAGCTTGAGAGCCAAGGGGAATAGTTATAGCGGAAGTAGCCAGCAGAGGGATCCCCTCAGACGCAGGGCAAGCCATGGGTGGACACTTTATATTGAAGGAGTGAGTTTGTTGTTTTAGAGTGAAAACACCTGTGGGGTATTCTAAAGCACACGTCTTGAGGCGCTTCCCTGGGACTTTAACAGGATCTTCAAAGATCAGAGGGACTTTGTATCCTAGTATGGAGAGGTAACCATCCTTCAAGTTGATGATCCCATTGTATTCCCTAAGGAATTGATTACCAACTAAGAGGTTGTAACTCTCATTCTTCAAGATAACAGCAGGCATAACCAAGAGTAGCTTGCCAAACCCCATGGGAAGAGCAGAATAAGCTCCTATAATGTGAGTCATGGATATCCCAGCTGTGCCATACAACTGATGGTAATTAAGGTTGGGGCAAGTTTGAGCTTCTTGAAAAGCTTTGAGGAGACAACATTAACAAGAGACCCTGTGTCTAAGACAGTCTTTATTTTAAATTTTTTGGTGGATATTTCCACACAAGTGGTAGTAAAACCAAAGGGAGAGAGGACGGCCAGAATGTCTTGGGGTTCTGCTTGCTCTTTGTCTCATTTTTTGATCATGTATCTCAACCTGGAATATCTTATAGACACTCTGTAGAGGAAGTGAGACTGAAAAATTCTTGAATACAGCATCAGCAACTTCAGCAGCTTCTTTGGACAACTCTACAAGCACAGGAGACCTCTTAGCTTGAGTGAGGTATGGACAAGAGACAACCTCTTTGGCTTCAGAAAAAGGCTTGACAGTTGTTGTAGTTTTCCTGGAGCATAACTTACAAGGAACCACAATAGTTTAGGGACAGCCAGGACAGAATACCCATATGCGTCAGGATCTTCTATATCAGAATCATCCATGTCAGAATCATCAGATATATCTTGGAATAGCAGCAGAATGAGAGGTGTCTTAGTGTCAGCAGGCTCAGAGTCAGAAATGGAAGGGGGAATTGGAGGAGACTGGGCAGAATTGTCAACCAAGAGTGTCTCTGCCTCTAGCTTGACTGTTCTTTTCCTGCCTGTTCTTTGGGATCAGCTCCTTCAACTTAAGGGTTAGTGCAGACCCAGGAATGGTGACCTATTTGTCCACAGTTATGGCAACACTGTTGTTGAGGAGAATTCTGCAAGTTCATTATGAGGATGTGAGGGCCGCAGGAAGACAAACCAGAATTAGAGGTGGCACAATTCTCCCGCACAACTGCTCCAGAATGAGTAAGGTGCATATCCTGTAGCAGCGTCTTTATGCTTTTCATAGAAGAAATAATGGTCTTATGGGCTTTGAAGTGAAGGCACAGAAGCTGGTCACCTTGAGGGCTTGAGCGCAAGCCATGTAAGCTTCATGAGCTGTCAATTGTCTGATTGATATCAGTTGATGTCCTTCCATGTAGAATTTATCTGCAAATTCAGCTAGAGTCTCCTTAGGTTTGAAAGCAATGTGCATGAAGGCATCCTTCTTCACTTCCAGACTAAGTTCACCACCAAATTTGTTTATCAGAAGCTGCTTCATATCTTCCCAGGTCTCAATGGTGGGCAGCACTGGCACTACTACCTCTTGGTAGATCAGGTGCAGACAGGTTAGAATGTGTTCCTTCTTAACCTCATCCAAGGCTCTTCTCATGGCAGTTTCATAGATAGTTAGGAAAGCTGCAATGGTCAAGGTTTTGGGGTCAAAGACTTGCTTAAAGGTAGGCTCAAAATGTGTTTCTGGAGTTGGGCCACTGTTGTTGCTATGAAGTTTATTTATGCGCGGGGAGAACTCTGCTTAAGATTTGGAGAGGGGCTGCCTGGCCCACAGCTGGCAAACACCTTCCTCAAGAGTAGTCAGGATCTCAGCAGTGCAGGTACCTATATTAGTAGCAAGGGTAGTCTGCTGCTCAGTAACATCTAGGTGTTGGCCCTGTGTTGTTACTACTGAGGAAAGCTCAGCCAGCCAGGAGGTAAGAGACAGACCCACTAAAAGGCAAGGAGCAAACCTGTCGTTCACTGAATCAATTATTTACTCATTTCTTGTATGTTTTTATCAAGCTCAGAGTGGTCTTGTTTCAAATGGTCAACCCGGTTAGCTAGAGCTATCAACTCTCTAGCACAGTAAATGCAGGGGGCTCTGAAAAGCCAGGGCAACAGCCATCTTAATTGATAACCCTGGTTAAACTAACAGCAGAGACCATTGCATTACGCAAGGTAACAACCTCTTGTAGAAATTCAGCAACTTGGGTTGTCAGAGCAAGCACTTGAGGATCTGGCTGAGAGGCTTTGATAGGGAAATCCTGACTGTGGGTGGATGTTCTTAACTCTTTAATTGCATACCACAGTTTCTGCTCTCTATCTGTCAATTTTTCTGATGGAGGAGTAGACAGTTCATTTACTTGAGTCTGGAGTTTGGAAATGGTAGCAGCAACAGCAGCCTATTTTTGATCGAATTCCTTGCCTAGTTACGCAGAGGCTTTTAGTAGCAAGGACTGCTACTTGCTGTAGTTGGTCAAAGAAGGAAGCACTAAACTTGTTGTGCTGTTGCATAAGTTGTTCAAAATTGAAGAGATAGGCGTTCAGAGTGAAGTCTACTTGGGTGCGCCAGGTCTGTTCCACCTGGTGAAACTCATGTAGACGCTCTCTGACATACTCAGGGATGGACTGGCACATTTGCTCAATGGATTTGACTAATTGGATTTGAGAAGTAACAGAGTCAAGCTGATTGTCTGACACCAAGGAAAACAGGGAGTGGATCCACTGTTAGTAGGCTGCAAACTGGTCCCAGTGATGAGTGACAGCTGCTTGTAGAGAAGAAATCTCCTGAATGTGGAGCCCTAACACCATTTGATGGTGGGCTAGGGCAGTTTGTAAAAAGGAAGATAATAGGTTTTCAGTGGAGCCAGCTGCTGAGAGGATATATTGCAGAAATTTTGGAGCCACAATCAGTTTGTAGTATTCCGCTCAACTGAACTGAAGCTGGAGGCAAGGAATGGCCCCATTGTGGGCTAACCCCAGGGCTACTGCCATGACTTGTTCCAAGTCAGGGGTACCCAAAGGGTAGGCCACTAGGCAGGGATCATTCCCAAGGTTCAGCATAGTAGGTACAATAGGTGGGTCTGCAATGTCTTCCTTGATAGGAGGACTGGTAATTTCAGGTGAAGTTGGCTCTTGTATAGGAAGAGGCAAAGGACCTGAAAACATAGTTGCAAAGGGGGTAACTAAAGGGCTTACAGCCCATGTGGTGAGCACAATTTTGTTGTGACCTGAGGCACAACACAGATACACAACAGAGAATCCTAACCTTAGGATTGGATTTGTACTAAGTCTTGGTTATAATGACAGGGAAGGCTATGTGATAACCTTGTGGCCCTGATTGGATAATATCTGCTAGATATGGTTAGAGAGGCGCCAAAATATGAAAAGACACAAATACAAAAATGTTAATAGAACTTAAATTTTATTGATAGAAGTGAAATGAAATATATACTGTGTAGCTTTACCACAAAACAGTACATGGACGGTAGGGTCACTTGCTACAAGCATGAGTGGGGCAAGTGAGTTGCACAGAAAAAGGAAACTGAATAATTGAATTTCCCAATTTGGATCCAGACTCATTTTGAAGGGCAAAAGCAAAAGAGAGAGTTTCCCCCAAAATAACTTATCAAAGATGAAATTGAAATACAGTGAATGGTGGCATTCACAACAAAATTCCAAGGGAATAAGCCACTACAGAAAAGTACAACCTTTCAAATTATGCAATCCCATTTTTCCTGGCATACTGTATCTATGAATGTAGTGGGACCGCTCTCACGTAGCAGCCCTGGCTTCTGTGATGTGATAGTGGCTATAGATCACCTCAATAAGTGGGTGGAAGCCTGGCCTCTGAGAAAGAAATATGCTCCTTCTACTGCACAATTTGTCTTGGGTGCCATCATACTATGACACGGCTGCCCACAGTTCATACTCTAAGATAATGGAACTAACTTTAAAGCCTCAGTAATATCAAGAGTGAAAAACCTCATGATAGTTCATGGGGTACTCTCCACCCCATACCACTCTGAAACAAATGGGATGGTGGAGCGCGCCAATGGTACCCTAACCCAGATCCTCCAGAAATTAGTGTCATTGTGTATATCTTCCTGGGAAACATACTTAGGAGCAGCAGTTTTGCGAACAACATTTTGCTTTACTCAAACACAGGAGCTTCTCCATTTCAACTGATGTATGGCTGTCACCCTGCCATTTGTCCTGTCCTATACTTGGCCATAGGTGACCCTGGGAAACTTTCCTACAACCAGTATCTAGGTTGACTGGCTGACACCCTCATAAAATTGCAGGTATCTGCTTTTAGCAAAACAGCTATCAAGACCCAAACCAGGTTTGAGAGGGACTCCGCTAATAGAGCCCCATTGCCCTCTTTTGAAGTAGGGGAGGGGGTTGCATTCTGCAACACTTGAGGCGCAGGTAGATCCCATAAGATAGACAAGCTATAGGTAGGCCCCTTTGAGATCATAGAGAAAACCTCACCTGACACTTACACCATCAAGGACAAGGATAGTGGACGTATATTCAACTGTATACATGCAAAGTATCTTTGTCCATTCTGCACCCCAAAGTAAAGGCCTAATTAAACAACTTCTTGATATTATCACAAAAATTAATAAGCAATATAAACATATCATATAACCCATAACAAAAAAGTATAAAAGATATAAAAAGATATAAAAATTCAAAAGACATAAAATGCACAAAATAGTGAAGAAGGACATAGTCCTATATAACTTTATTACTGAGTGCCCTCTTCAGGCTTCTCAGGGACATGGTGTGTGATAGCCTCCACATAATCACCAAAAGCGTGGGTGGGAACCACTTGATAAAGGACAACAACATTCCAAAGCCACATGTGCCACACCTTGGGAGAGAGCCGCTCCCAGTGCATGATGGGCACAGTAAAGGTCAGCTCCCCATCTGCCAGGTGCCCTAGACCACACTTGATGGGGAAGCACGCCCCAAGCACCAGGCACTCTACAATAAAGCTCTCTGAGGAATAATCAACCAGAAGACCCTGCTGACAATGCAACACCTCATAATGGTAAAATTTCATAATGGTCTGCATCTTGCCCAAGGAACCACGAGGAAGTAAAGGCTTGAAGACCAGAAAAAGATTGCCCAACAAAGCCATTTATGGAAAATAATGGGCAGGATCCCCAGTCTCCAACTATTACAAGGTTGAATTGATAGCAGAAGTCAGCCAATTATGCTGGTTGTCAGTACACCAAAGACCCCGCTGGTGAATAAAGTTGGGACTTGGCCCCCAAGCACAGGACCAGAATTGCACTAAAGCACAGTTGAAACTAATCAACCACACATACTTGGCATACAATGCCACATTGGAGCAAGGATCCACCAAGACCCCCTCCAGAGGGGCAACCGCAAGAATTAACTCATTCTGCAAGTCAACTTACTGAATGTCAACAAATTGTCAACATTCAGTAAGTCAACATTATTTTAGTATTTATCTGCCAGAATTGGGCATTTCCAAAACTAAGCTAATTTTTCATAGTGGATTATTAAGTCAGAATTGAAAAATTAAAAAGGAACAGACAAAATGTCAACACCATTTAAACAAAGGCTTAATTTTAAGCCAAAAAACTAATATAATTTACTAAGAAAATGTAAGTTTCTTTGTACTTTTACATTAAGGTTGACTACAGTAAGTAATATCTGGATGTTGACCCCTAATAAGATTCCATAAATTTCTTAATAAAATACACAATATTCTAAAAATAACTACTTTTTATATTTTATACTACTGTTTTTATTAAAAAAAAATAAGATAAGTATTGAACAAAGACATATGCCAACTTTCAGAGCATTCTTTGTATTTTTTAGATATTTACTGTTATTTTAAACTCACTGGATAAACTATAGCTTATTTCTAAAAGTCCACTTAAGCCAAAGCGCATATGTTAAAACTAGAATTTATATATGTAATTATAATGTCAACTTTGTGTCAAATTGACGTGTTGCTTAAATTGCAACAAAGGGGTTTGGCTAAGCAAACAAAGTGTCATAATTTAAGCGAGATTTAATAGGAGAGTTGCTATAAAAGAACGCTGACTGCCTGAATGTCAACACCTTCACTGGTTTATTAGTAAAACACTGCTTCTTAACAAAAAGCACACATACAATGGTATAGTAATTCAGGCCAAAGTACCCAGGGCTGTACTTTAGACTTCCCTCTACAATCCCTATTATTTAATTTTAATAAGTTACATATGCAAATCTTTAAAAATTTTAAATTTAAAAATAATCAATTTTGGCCTTAAAAAACCAACTCCAGAAAATATTAACCAAGCTTTATAAGTGATTTACATAGTTTTTTCCACTTTAATGCTGACTGTCAGTATCTTGACGTCAAAATAAAAGCATTTTTTTATGTTGACAAACTAAATTAAATATTTTTGACTATTGTGACTACCAGAATGTAGACTTTTTATTTAAACATGGGTTTTTCCCTATTCTTTACTAATAAACTAGCTCTAAAATTACTTTCCATATTTCTATAAACTATTTACTTAATAGTGGAAAATAAAACAAGTGATTATTATTTAATTTTATTCATGTCTCACATAATTATTCTTACTTTATGAACTCTACTCTAATTATTGTAGGACAAATATTCCAAGAAGCCACAAAAGAGCCCCAAGTCAACCAAGAAAGTACCTAAAGCCTGTGTAAAGGCCCAAAGTTCCTACCCCAACAAAAAACCAGCCAAAGAGCCCTCAACAAAACAGAAGACAAAGGAGAAGACCCCAGACCCTGAAAGCAAAGAGCCCTCCCCTGACCCCTCCTCTTATCCAAGCTGTTACCAATCAGAAGGAGATGAGGTTCCACTAAACAAGCAAGGAAGAAAGAAGAAGCCCAAGATTACAGGACCCCAGATAAACCCAGATGAACTAAGTTCAAAGGAATCAAGCCCATTCCAGACCAAGAAGCACAATAATCCAACTCCAGACAATTCCCCTCCACCACCCAATGAATTTGCATCTTCATCCTCCTCATAAAGTATCAATAAAGAAGATCCTGATGATTAATTATATGACTACCATCAAGCACAAATTGATCCATTGGATCCTCCTAAAGTTCACAACATATGTAATGAAAAAGGAGAGTTTAAGCACCCAAAGAAGTTTCCTCAGTCTTCTTCTCTAATGTCTGTCAAAGGAGGTGCAGTTATAGTCTGTGATGGCTATGTTTTTAATTGCAACAATCAAAAGAGATCAGGAAGAATCAAGCATTTTGTATGTGAAGATAGAAGCTACGCTGTCAGGATCAATACAGAAGGATGGGATAAAGTCACTAGTGAAAAAGGAGAGCATACATGCAATGCTCCAATAAATCTTATTGAAAAGCTTCTAAAGTGGTACCTCTACCAAATGGTCCTGATCTCCAAAGACGTCAAGGCTTCTGATCTAGCAGGTAAGGCCACCACACACCTAAGTAATGAGAACCTGAAGCTCATCCCTGACCGCAACTAGTTAGTAAAGTACATATGTGACAAACACCATGATCTATTCCCCCATAAGAAATCTGCCATGGTCCAAGGAGAGTTAGTCTTGACAGAGGAGTTAAAGATCTTCAATGGTGATGAGATATTCCTTTTATATGGTGATGGGCCTACAGCAGAGGCAAGCTTTATATGCTATGCTACACAACAGAACCTGGAGCAGTTGATGGATTCAGAGACCTGGTTATGTGATGGTACCTTTGCTATATTCCCCCGCCTTTTTACCAACTATGGGTTTTACATTTCCACATTGAAGTTTGTGATCACTTTTACCTACTTTTTGCTTCCAGAGGCAACAGAAGATATATACACATGAGCCTTTAAGATTATTAAGAGGGTATCAAGGCCCTGCTTGATAATAAAAAGAGTCTACATGGGAATAACACTAGAGCCAATCCAGAGGATGATGAAAAGGCAAAGCCACCCTTGCTACAGAATAACAAGTTCATGGCAGAGCACTTGGCATCTCAACTATAATCATATACTATGAAGCTGCCAATATAACGCTTTTGTAAATACCCTTGATTAATAGGTCTATGTGTGTTTTTATTATTAGCAGGCTGTTAATAGGCAGCTAAAGATTAAATCTGATCTCAGCAAGCTCCACCTTCTAGATACCTCAGGAAAGTGCAAGTTTTTAATCCAGCAATTTGTAGTACTAGACTTTGTAAAGATAGAAAATAACAGGTGACCCCTTGAACTTATTTGCAAAGATCCATATGCCAAGAAGCCTTTTGGTGCCTTCTACCCTTTCATTGAATATTATAAGCCACAGTGGATTGGACGTAAGGTCACTAAGTACAGGAGCAAGCCCAGAGCCAAAACTAGCTGGAACTGCTAACAGGTAGTTCTTAAGGATAAGATAAACCTACTTCATCTTTGGAGGGCTGGCATAAGCATATAAAATCTTCCTTTGAAATCAATCCTAGATAAAACACCTTCTATAAGCACCTCAAAGCTCAACAAGGGAAAGCTTTTACATCCATTAGAAATATTGAGAGCCACACATTCAATAATAGAGCAACCAAAGAGAAGTAATATCAAGAGAAGATAAAAGATGCTTTCAAAGGCAAACATAAGCTTTCTGAGATTTTCAAATATATCAAGAAGACTGCTACAGTTCTTAATGGCAACCAGGGGTCCATAGTCTAGTTTTTAAATAAATTTATTGAATATTCTCTAACTTTATTTAAAGTTCTTATATGTTAAGTATAATATTTTTTTATAAATAGGTAGTATAAACAATTTATAAATACTTTATAATAATTTTTAAGAAAATCAATGAAATCTTTTATAAACAGTTTGATGCCTTAGTCTGTATTATATGGCCTATAGTGATATTTTACTAGTAAATTATATGTATTTTTAGTTTTCAATATAGAAATAATTTTTTGCTGTTTATGATTATTATTTTTCTTATAATATTTGAGATTTTATGAAGTACTTTTTTGCATATTGGGCTTTTTTATAAGTAGGGCAAACATTTTATAGTAAAAATAGCTAAGTTCATAGTAAAATAAAATAAAAGTGTATTTTTATGAAATTTTTTAATATTCATAAATAATTTTTATATTGTTATTTTAAAAGTTAAATAGTCATATTACCATAAAAATTTTTTAAGGCTGAATTATCATTAAGTGAAATGTTCAGGAAACAGGTTTCTGCTTATTAAAAAAGCGTCAACATTAAGTAGTCTTCATGGGTAAAAACTTAATTCTGACTTTTCAATGCTGTCAATATTAGAGTATTTTTAATCTGATTGTCAACATACAGTAAGTTGACTTGCAGAATGAGTTGATTTTGGCAGTTGCCATCAATGGTGGTCATGTAAGCTATTACCTGACCTCCAAGAAATCAGGATTTGAAAACCAACTAGTGATTTTAGAGAAAATTGAGTTTAGAGCATCTGTGCCCCGCTTGGACTTGATTTTATTTGCCACCATCTACTTATGGTCATTAGTAGATTCAAATCTACAATTGCCACAAGCAGGCAGGCAGGGCTTAAGAATGGGTTTCTCTAGGTGGCGGCGCTTTGGTCTAGCCACACTCAGGAAAACTATGTCTGTGACAGGAACCAGAATAGTGTGATAACATCTAAGCTACCTTGCTAGATATATTTTCACTAGCCATGGCAGGATAATAGTCTGGATATCAAAACAACATGACAAGTCAAAACCAGGAAACAGTGGGACTAGGATCAATTACCACAACCAGAGAGGGAAGCCACATATTAAAAATTAACCCAAACTAGAAGCTCAAAAAGGAGCTCAAATATATGAAAATTTTAAAATCTAATATCTTTACAGAGCAAGAGAAGAGGAACATAATCTCATAAAAATTGTTTCTAAAAAATCAGACATAAAATAGTTAAAGTAATGTGATAAGAGCTTGCAGGATAGTATGTTGCCCTATCTAAGTGGTGAGGGATAACAACCCATGTTGAGCAATGCTGTATATTGCTGCCTTGTTTAAAGCTACAGAAAGATGTTATCCTTGTCAATGCACTCTACCTGTCCTATGCAAGGAACACTACAGACTACAGTAGAATAAAACTTTGTGGATAATTACGTTTATTGAGACTGGAGTATAATCTAGTCAGCAGCTGCAATCTATCCAGGTATAAATAAGAGCTTGCTATTATCATTTCAGGTGTCTGTATCTATATTAATACAACAACCCTTGTTTGCGTCCTTTCAGACACTTTCTAGTGGCTAACTTTGCAATAAATCTATCATTGCTGACTACCCCTATCCCAATTAGCTGTCCTTGGCACATGTATTGCTACTGGACTTTCCAAGGTATACATAACACTTTGGCTACATTCTACGCTCTTCTTGAGCTAACCTAATGTAACAGAAATAGTCAAAAAGTAGGAAGCAGTCTCTATTTGGTGGGGGATCACCACCCAAATCCACATGGAGTTAATGATTAACCACCAACAAAGCTTCAAATACTGTTTGGTAAAATTTCCAAAAGATACACTAGGATTAAGATAAATGATTAACCCTAAACAAAAAGTCCTAGATAAATTGCCTCAGAGAGAATCAAGGTATTCTACTCATAGAATCCCGGACATTGAAGTGGAGCAAGTGTCTTTGCTTCAGATATAGTAGGGGAAATCCTAATATTTGCGGCCATTGGATTAACACTGAAAGGCAACAACAACAAAGTGCCAACAACAGGACCCCATCTTCCTGTAATAATTTGACTGATAATCAAATTATAGGGAATGTAGTTCAGTAGGCCTACTACAGGATACATGATAAAATATAGATTAGACCAGTAGAATATTGATTTTATTTTAGTAATTTTTAAGGAGGACTCAACTCTTAAGAGTTGAACAGTGAAAATTTTCCCATATATATCAAAATTTGACTAAGCATACTACCTGGGGCAACAGCACCCATGTTGACACTAAAAATTTTGACAGTGGCCATGTCAACACTTTTTATGTCAACACTATAGTAAAGTGACAACCTGGTTTTACATAATGTTGTCTCCTGGATGTTGAGACTTTTTTAAGTAATGTCACACTTTACCCTGAACATTTTTAATATAATAAATATATTTTTAAATATATTATTATACTAAAATGACTCAGAAAAATCAAAAATCAATAAAAAATTACTACAAGTAATAAAAATAAGGATATATAAGCAACTATTTTTAATTTACTATGTAAATCACACTCTTTATAATAAAATGTTTTTTTCCCATAAAAATTAAAATTCCAATGAACCAAAAATTTAGATATTTTATATATCATAACAACTAAAAAATATAAGAAAATTCTATATTTAATTTATTATACTTTACATAAGAATAACTGAAAAAATCTCATGCCTTAAAGATAAATCAGCAAAATATAAGATATTTCTTACTAAACCACATTAAAACTGTATCTGAAACTTACCATTTATATCTAAAAAATATTACTATCCATAAAATAAAGTAAACATTATAAATTAAAAAGTTAAAGATATACAGGTAAAGCAAAGCAAGGTTTATTGGGCTAATTAAAGCCTTCAGCAAGAGCAGTTTCATCATTTTCTAGGTATTTTTTTATCTCTGCCACCATGTACTTCTTCTTGACCACCTTCTGGACGTCTTCCTAGTAGTCCTGCTCCTTGGACTTCCTCTTCTTGGGGGCCACCAGGTTGGCCAGGTTGCAAAACTTGGACACAGTCCAGGCCTGCTCCTCCTGTATCTTCTGGAAGAACCTTTTGTATTTGGGGTTTGACCCAAACTTCACCTTCAGGTGCTTGTGCCAAACCTCAGGCTAGAGATGGTCTTCATCTCCCCTTTGAGGCAGGAGCCTTGACAGTTCCAAGGGGCAGTGGTCCTGCTCTTTTCTCTTTGAGCAGTCACCTTCTTGCCTACTCATTGCTGCTCAAAGTAATCCAGGTAGCCTTTGAGAATGATGAAGTGGTTCTTGATATAAGCATCCTCCAGGAGGGCCTCAAAGCCAAGCTCAGTATGCTCTGACGCACAAAAGCCAAGGCATCAAACTGGGTGATAGTAAATTGGCACTTCCTTACCATCATTAAGATACTAGTCAAAAAGCTCCTTATCTGTCAGGATTCTCCTTCATCATTGATTTTGCTGCTAGTACTTTTTGCAAGGACACCAACTTTATTTTAGCTATACTTTTGGTCACAATCACATCAATTTAATTTTAAAAACCTTCTCCTCTCATTCCCTTACTTGATGGCCAATTTATCTATTTTAACGGTTAGTTCAATGCTAAAAGCTTACCTTTATTCCTCAAACAATTCTTGAACCACAGACCTATACTCTTAGTCAGTTAATTAAGTTCCAAAGTCAATTACCTTTCTGCTTTTTTCTTGCTTACACCAGCACTTCAAACCAGGTTTTTCTTGCTCTTCTGCTGTCTTTGCTCTTTACTTGGCTTAGCAAACACAAACCGCTTTCCTGTCTTCCCTCCTTTACCTCAACTTAATCTTTTTTAAGTTAATAAAGTACAGACCAAATGTGCTTGTCCTCTGCTTCCAGTTAAGAATTTAAACTATCTTGGTTAAACACATTCCCTACTCTTGCACCACAAACTCAGATTTATAATAAAAGGCCTGAGTTCTATCCAATCTCAACTTAAGTTGAGATTGTTTGACTTGCACCTCAAAAAGGTACTTGTTAGGGTTTGTGGCTTGATTTTTTTTACCTTTGCATTTTCCATATTAGATCCATGATACCATTTGACTATATTTTTAAGCAGTTAAGAAGTATTTATAGTGGTACTCACAATTTGATTGTGGATAGTTTTAATCCACCAGCTAGTGGTGATCTTTCTCTGGCCTAGAAATTGACTTTTCAACTAAAGCATCAGTCATTAAGACTGGAATTTACTTTATTTTCTTGGGATTAATAAACCGCCTTAGTCCTTATTTTACCCATATAAACTCTTAGGAGCCTTTATTCAGCTACTATTGCATACTCTACCTACCTTTCTATATTTAACTAATATAAACATTATTGGTTTAAAGGCTTTAGTTTATAATATTTGCCCCAGTCCTTAAGACCTTATATTCTTGCTCTTGAGATTCTTGATGAGGATCTGCCTAAAATGGAAGAAGCAGTCCTTTACTTCTCCATTGAAGGTGGCCTCAAAGGCTCTGAAATGAGCTCGCTCAAAGTCCATCATAATTACCTTTGGCCCAAGTGAGCGCGCATGAGCTAGATGCTCTGTGGCTAGGGTGGACTCATCCTTCTCAACAGAGGAGGAATTGACTCTTGTGGTGTGGGTGGGAGGGGGGAGCTTGTTGGTGGGAAGGGAACTAGAAGAATCCTGGACAATTTAACATGCAATAAAATAGACCTCTGTCTTGGCACTAGGCAGGAGAAAGAAAACAAGGGGGATAAACTGGTCATTGAACTGCCCATGCAGGACCCAAAACTGATTGAAGATGGTTGGGCAGGTTGTAAATGATTTGTCACACAGCCAGGTAGTAGCAGTATTGAGCTGCTCCAAGTTTTGGGTTGTGGCCTAGGTAATAATCATATCCTCCACTTTCTGCCCATTGTCATGGATCAGGAAAATCTCTCCATCCTTGGTTTTCTTGAGTGCATTGTAAAGGACCAGGTCTTCAATGGTGGTGGCGCTCTAGGTCAGGGGTTTGAGGCTTGGCGCCTATCACTCACTAACTCGACCAACTGGGTGTGAGTTGGCATCCTCTTGAGGGTGGTGGGGGAGAGGTACTTGCACGCAAGCACAACCAGCTGGGTCGGGGAAAGATCCTTTGAGGTGGGCATGACATGCACCAGATACCATTTGAGAAGGCGGGCAATGGTTGTGTTGGACATAATGCAGGTATGCTCACCCTTAAGGATCTGTACCAAGTCCCAGCACTCATTATTGAGCCGCACTGGGCAGGATTGGTCCTCACAGGCATAGTGCCAGCTCTTGAAGCCCCAGTTGATGTTATTGTATGAGAAGATGTAACTGTTGGCCACCATGGCTGGGCCATCTTTGAAACTCATGATGGGATAAAACTTTGGTAGGGAAGAAGGTACCTTAAACTTCCTGTCAACATTGCATATATTATGGGCCAACAGAGGGTCCCATGGGCCAGCAGGAGCATGGCAGAAGCCAGGGAAGTAATTGAGGTAGGGTGTTGTAAATTGCACAATTAATGCTATTTCAATCTGGCCTTTGAATATTGATAGTTGTGAAGATTTGGCTGGTTTTGCCTTTGATTTTGGAAATTCCCTGCCTTCCACAAATGGGTCTGGGTCAATATCCACCCATTCTGGATTTTTGTACCTGTCTGTGGTTGATCCTAGTATGACTCATCCCAGTGTAACCCCCTCAGCCACTCTGTCTTCCTATTGAGTGATCACCGTCCCTTGTCTACTATTTAAAGTAGAATCATTACTCCTAATAAAGACAAATTATCCACATTTGTGTTAGCTTTCATAATCTTCAAGCTTTTCTTGTCCTTTCTGCCAAAAGGACTTTTACATCTTGTTTTCCAGGAAATTAAGGTACATGTCCTTAAATTTTCCCTGAGGGCTAACCCAAGGCTAGCTTCAAACCTCAAATCTTTTGTAATAAAGATTTCCTGTTGTGTCCTCAAGAATGTTGTCCCCTGGAGCCAAACATGACAAAATGGTGCTCACTAAAGGGGCTGCAAGCCCCTTGGGTACCCCTTTCCCACGCGCTTTCTCTGGTCCCTCTCCCTTTCTTTCCAAAATACCAGATAAACCTAAAGTTTCTAGTCCCCCTCTAGAAGAAGACATCACCAATGCCCCTGCAAATCCTTTGGTATTGGTTCTGTCTCCCAGGCCCGCATGGGCCCCCCTTCCTGCTATCTCCCTCAACTGTGAGCAAGTTTGTGCTACCACCTGCTCCCTTCTTAATTCTGGCACAGTAGCCATGCACTCTATCCCTGGTCTCTGTCCTGGGTACGCCTCCAAAGACTTGTATTCCTTCCTTTTGGACTTTGGTCTCCCCCCGTATTGATGGAATCCATGGATACTATTGGTGTGTTGGTCAACCAATTCATCCAACCTGCCCTAGTTTACCACCAACTTGCCTTAGGATCCCAAAATCAACTATTAGATGCTGTAGCCACCGCTGTCTCAAATAACCACGCTCAAAATATGGCCTACCAAGAATGGTCACACAGTCTTGTTGCTTGTATTTCTGAAAACCAGCGCAACTTGTTGGCGTCACAAAAGTATTTAACTGCCTCCCTGACTCCCTTTGTTCCTTGCTCCCTGGATACATAAAGGATTGACTATGCAAATTGGATATACACCAGGCCACATGGCGTGAGCAAATTGAGGCTTTTCTGCTAAACTATTGGCAGGACTTTGAGACTCTGGTTAGTGAGCTCAATCAATTCAGAGAGCATGTCAACTTGCAACTCAAATTGATAGGAGCTCATGTCAATACTTGGGGCTGCCACCTGCATCATCAATACAGTCTGGATAAGGCTTCTCTAGGCAACACTCTATACCAGGTACAAAATTATGTGGATTGTGGTGTTTGGCTCCAGGGGACAACATCCTGGAGGATACGGCAGGAAATCTTTATTACAAAAGATTTGAGGTTTGAAGCTAGCCTTGGGTTAGCCTTCAGGGCAGAATTAAGGGCACATACCTTAATTTCCTGGAAAACAAGATGTAAAAGTCCTTTTGGCAGAAAGGACAGGAAAAGCTTGAAGATTATGAAAGCCAACGCAAATGTGGATAAACTTGTCTTTATTAGGAATAATGATTCTACTTTAAATAGTAGAAAAGGGACGGTGATCACTCAATAGGAAGACAGAGTGGCTGAGGGGGTCACACTGGGATGAGGTCATACCAGGATCAACCACAGACAGGTACAATAATCCGGAATGGGTAGATATTGAGCCAGACTCATTTGCAGAAGGCAGGGAATTTCCAAACTCAAAGGCAAAACCAGCCAAATCTTTGCAACTATCAATATTTGAAGGCCAGATCAAAAAAGCATTAATTGCGCAATTTACAACATCTCCGCCCTCAAGATTGGACATAGGGAGTTAGTATTTGCAAAGAAATTTGGAGTGAACTCAGGCAAAAGGCTGTCCAGAAGATAGTAGCTTCATGGTGTACTCAACACCCTTCTTAAAGGTGGCCTCACAGGGCCCAACCCATAGGGAATCCAGCTTGCAGCTCTTCCACCTGTACAATTCTGGTAGTAGAGAGCTAGATCACAAACTTGATACTCAGGGAGGGGGGCTCTAGTAGCATTGGACGGGGAGAGCTCCAGAGCCTTAACCTTATAAGCAGTGGAGTAAGTGGTTGCCTGGATGTCAATGATATGATTGGTTAAGTCTTTAACGTGGGCCTCAGGATTTGCAGACATATCAAATTTGATCAAAGGGGGTCTCAACATTGAGAGGATAGCAGCCTCACTTTATAAAGCATGGCAAAAGGGGATTGGCCAGTCACCCAATGTCTACTAAGGCAGTAGGCAAAGAGGGCAGCAGGGAGGAACATGTCCCAATTGGCAGTGTCAGAGAGTGTGAGTTTTCTCATGATGGATTTCAGGGTGTAGTTTGCTTGTTGGACAGTTCTATTGGTTGAGGGATTATATGGCGCAGAGAACAACTGGTGAGTCCCCATATCTTTGACAATAGAGGTGATGAGACAAGCATTAAAGTTGGTACCATTGTCAGAGAGCAGGACTTGAGGGCAGCCGTGTCAATAGAAAATGTCTTGAAGAAAGAAGGTAGCTGTGGTCCTAGCTGTTATATCTTTTGTTGCTCTGGCTTCAACCCACTTGCTAAAGTGGTCTACAGAAACCAAGATGAAACAACATCCCAACCTAGACCAGGGGAAAGGCCCAACAGCATCAATACTCACTGTGTGGAAAGCATGCTTTGAAGGGACAAGTTTGAACTGGTGTTGGGACAGACAAGGGCGTTGGAGCTGACAGGAATGACAGAAGGCAAGGAGATCAGGGATCAGGAGGCGCATGTTTTCCCAGTAGAAGCTTTTGCACAACCAGTCATGAGTCTTGGCTATGCCTCCAAGGCCAGTGTCAATGTGAGCTTGGAGGATGATGGCTATCCTCATGCAAGGCAAGCATAGAGTAGGTAGGAATTGTTGATCTTTTTGAAGAGCTGCCTATCACAAATTATAGTGTCCTTGAATAGGGTCTGTAGTGCCATGCAGATGTCTTCTGGATCAGTGGTCCAAGATTCAGAATACCCTATTAGTTCATATAATCAATCAGCATCAGCGGGATGGATAGCTAGGATTGGCATTCTTGACAAGCCATCAGCGTTCTTATGTTGGGCCCCAGGACAGTGTATCACAGTGAAGTCATACCCTTGTAGACTCAGAGCTTAACATGCTAGTTGACCTTCAGCTTCCTTTAGCTGTTGTAGCCATTTGAGGGAGGAGTGGTCTGTGACTACCATGAAGTGAATTCCATAGATGTAATACCTAAACTATTTCACTGCATGCAGCACTGCCAGACATTCCTTCACAGTGACACTATAGTTCTTCTTGTGCTTATTGAGGAATCTTGATTAGTAGGCTACAGGTTAATCCACACCTTCATTGTCAAGTTGGGCAAGGATGGCACCCACAGCTACTCTACTAGCGTCAGTATACAAGATAAACTCTTTATCATAATCAGGATAGACTAAGATAGGAGCCTCCTTGAGGTTGGCCTTCAGTGCTTCAAATGCTTGTTGTTGGCTGTCAGTCCATTCAAAAGGGACGTTGCAAAGAAGTTGGACAAGGGGCTTGCTTAGTTTAACAAAGTCAGGGATGAACTGTTGGTAGTAACCCATCATACCAAGGAATACTTGAACTTCACAAAGGTTTATGGGAGGTAGCATCTTGTCAATTGCCTCCACCATGTTATTCATGGGGCAGATTCCAGTTTGAGTGACTTCATGACCTAGGAACTCAATATGTTCCTTGAAGAAGGAGCTCTCGGAGGGTTTAACCTTCAAACCAGCTTCACAAATTGTGATGAGACAGCCTTTAGGTGGTCCAAGTGGTTGGTAAAAGTAGCTCTGAATACAGTGATATCATCAAGGTATACAAGGACACAAGAGAGCTTTAGGTCTCGTAGGATGGAGTCCATAGCCTGTTGAAATGCTGCAGGGGTATTGCAGAGTCCTTGGGGCATACAAGTGGGTTCAAAGAGGCCTTCTGAGGTAATAAGCGCAGCCTTTTCTAAATCTTTGGGAGATAAGTCAACCTGCCAGTACCCAAAAGCTAGATCCATGGCAGAGAAAAACTTGGAGCCACCCAGCCATATGAGAGCATTGTCAGTTATGGGCAAGGGGTATGAGTCTTTCTTAGTGAGAGAGTTCAGGCGGCAATAATCCATTACAATGTGATGTCCACCATCCTTCTTCTTGAGAATCAGTAACAGGGAAGCCCAAGGACTTTGGGAAAGAGCCTGTAACACAGCTTCAAGAAGTTGCTTGAGTTCCTTAGACATCTGAGCATTTTCCACCCTACTATGGCAGTATGGTTTAGCACAAAAAGGGGGTGCATCTCCAGTATCAATCTGATGGATGACTCCTTTAGCTAGGCCATAGTCTGTAGGTTCAGAGGTAAAAATATTGCTGAACTGATTGAGCAGGGCCAACACGTCTTTTTGTTGAACAGGGGACAGTTGGGAGAAATCAGCAGCAGTGAACAAGGAAAGAACTTGAGGGACATCTTCAGGTAGATTGAAATCAATGAAAGTTCCAAAGGGGTAGAGGAAGGATACTTGCTCTGCTCCCAGTATACGACCATGACCTACAACCTGGCCTCTGGTCACCTGCATTAGCAGGGCTGTCAGATTAGCAAGCAGTAGCTGTACAGACTCTTTGAGGGTTCAGTCTAAATCCTAGGACACAGGTGAGGCTTGGTACAACTTAAGAATTCAGGTGAGTAAATTTCCAAGAAGAACTTTTCAAGTAGCTCATAAGAAATCTGGGAATCAATCACCACCTGAGAACCTGGGGGGGATGGTTATAGCCGCGGGTGCTAGCAGAGGTACCCCTTCTTCTGAAGGGCAGGAAGGAGGAGGGATACGTATGTTGGAGGAGTGAGTTCTATACTTGAGAGAGAAGATACCTGTAGGGTACTAAAGCACGCAAGTTTTAAGACATTTTCCTGGGAGGCACAGAGGTTCCTCAAAAATCAAAGGAACCTCATATCCCGAGAGCAAAAGGTATCCATCTTGTAAGTTTACAAACCCATTATATTCTTGGAGGAATTGAGTACCAACCAAGAGGTCATAGCTTTTGTTCTCTAGGACCACAGCGGGGGAAACAATAAGGAGTTTCAAAACCTCATGGGTAGAGCGGAGTAGGCACCAATGGCTCAAGTTTGGACCATGCCAGCTGTGCCATATTACTGCATGTAATTGAGGTCAGGGGAAAATTTAAATTTCTTCATTAGTTTGGAAGATACCACATTGACTGGGGAACCTGTGTCCAAGATGGCTTTGATCTTAACCTTTTGGATTGATACTTCCATGTGGGTTGTATCTTTTCCAAAGGGAGGCAAGACTGCCAACACGTCTTGTTTAGCCTCCAGCTCCTTTCCCCATTAAGCTAGCATGCACCGTAATGCAGGAATTTCTTTATATACAGTCTGCAGTGGGAGAGATACAATTACATTGCAGAAAAGAGCTTTGGCTTTTTTGGCTGCTTCCTCAGAAGATTCAACCAAAACAAGAAGTCAGTGGGCTTGAGCTAGGTAAGGGCAAGTCACCATGGACTTAGCTTTGCTTGTAGGTACTTGGGAGGTGGT
Organism: Entomophthora muscae; assembly: GCA_014839935.2. Taxonomy (NCBI): domain Eukaryota; kingdom Fungi; phylum Entomophthoromycota; class Entomophthoromycetes; order Entomophthorales; family Entomophthoraceae; genus Entomophthora; species Entomophthora muscae. Next base: position 207,089 of record QTSX02001543.1, on the reverse strand, counting down.
GGTAGTCCTCCCAAAGCAAAGCTTGTATGATACAGGGATGGTCACAGAACAGCCAGGACAGAGTAGCCATAAATATCAGAATTTTTGGGCTCCAAATCACTGGAGAGATTGTTAAATAGATGAAGGATAGTTGGGCCAGAGGAAGAGGGATTTTCCTCATCAGACAGAGGATCAGGGGGAGACAGGGGAGATTGGTCAGCAGAGAATGTCTCTGTTTCTAAGCTAAACTCTCTTTTCCCGCCTGTTCCTTGGGATCACAATCTTCCACTCAGGAATTAGTGCAAGTGCGCAAGTGGTGCCCAATCTGGCCACAGTTATGACAGCCTTGCCTCTTAGCCTGTCCACCAGTACCCAGAGTCATTATGCGCGGCATACAAGAGGTAGTTCCAGCATTGCTGGCTTTATTTTCATGTACCACTGTACCTCCATGGGTCAAATGCATGTCTTGTAAGGGCGTCTTAATACTCTTCATGGAAGTGAGCAAAGCGTGTGTGCCTTAAAGTGTAGGCATAGAAGCTGGTTCACCTTCAAAGCGTTTGAACAAGCCATATAGGCTTCCTGGGGAGTTAACTGTCAACTAGTAATTAACTGCTGGCCTTCAATGTAGAAACAATCTGCAATCTCAGTCAGGGAAACCTTGGGTTTGAAAGCAATGTGCATAAATGCATCCTTCTTGACCTCCAAGCTGAGGTCTCCTCAAACTCCTCAATAAGGAGGCGTTTTGTATCCTCCCAAGTGACAATGGAGGGGGAGCTTGGGGACCACAACTTCCTGGCAAGTGGGATGGAGGCAGGTAAGGATGTGTTCCTTCTTGAGCTTGTTGGTAGCCCTACGCATTGCAGTTTTGTAAATGGTCAGAAAAGCAGCAATGGTAGAGGTCTTTGGATCAAATATCTGTTTGAAGGTTGGCTTATAGTTTGGGTCAATAGAGGAGGACAAGGACTGACTGTTTTCACCAGGGTTGAGGACATTAATATTAGGGTTGCCCTCAAACTCAGATTCAGCAGCAAGTTGTCTAGCCCAGAGGAGTCAAAGGCTTTACTTTAAAGTGTCCAAGGTAGAGCTGTTTTGTCCACTAATGTCCCAATCAGTGGCAGTAGCAGTCCCAAATTCAGCAATCTTGATTTGTTGCACTGCCAAGGTGCCAGCAATCCCATTGACACAGGTAGCCAGAGAAGTGGTCTGAACAACCAAGGGGACAACTTGTCCATTTAGGGTTTTGGCAAAGCGGGAGAGGTTTTGGACCTCTCTTTCCAATGTGTCTTGCCTATCAGCTACATAATTTATCACTTCAGCAAGTTGATCTAGAGCACCGCACAGTGGACCTGGGGTTGACCTTCTAGACCAGGGCAACAACCATGATTGTCATGAGTGGGAGTATTAATAACTTCACCTTCCTCTTCATCTTCAGATTCAGATGACAAATATTCAGAATTAGAGAGGCGCTATCTTACGTACTTGATTTCACCTTGTAAGGTAGCCACCTGATCAGTGAGGGAGGCAATATGAGGGTCAGGCATAGGTTTGGTTGGAGGGGGGTTCTGCAAAGAAGCTTGACATCAAGTGGTAGCCTTGAGCTCAGCAATGGCCTCCCATACCTGGTTTCAAAATTGGATGGGGTCTCAACAGGAGGAGCAGGAGGAGTCACCTCAATAGATGCTACCCTATCATCCATGTCATAAATCACGCAACTAATGCTATTTCAATCTGGCCTTCAAATATTGATAGTTGCAAAGATTTGGATGATTTTGCCTTCAAATTCAGAAATTCCCTGTCTTCTGCAAATGGGTCTGGTTCAATATCCACCCATTCCGGATTATTGTAACTGTCTGTGGTTGATCCTGGTATGACCTCATCTCAGCGTGACCCCCTCAGCCACTCTGTCTTCTTATTGAGTGATCACCGTCCCTTTTCTACTATTTAAAGTAGAATCATTATTCCTAATAAAGACAAGTTTATCCACATTTGTGTTGGCTTTCATAATCTTCAAGCTTTTCCTGTCCTTTCTGCCAAAAAACCTTTACATCTTGTTTTCCAGGAAATTAAGGTATGTGCCCTTAATTCTGCCCTGAAGGCTAACCAAAGGCTAGCTTCAAACCTCAAATCTTTTGTAATAAAGATTTCCTGCTGTATCCTCCAGGATGTTGTCCCCTGTAGCCAAACACAACATAGGGCTTTGTATCATCCACAGGTGAACTTGATGAGGCAAGTTTGGTGGGGGAAGCAGAAGGGGGCTTATATTGGTGCTCCTCATGTGCAGGAGACTTATCCTTGGATGGGGTCTTTTTGGCCTGGCACCGCCTCTTGGTAGGCTCCTCATCTGAATCCAAGTTGTAGAAACTATGATCTGTAAGGGAACCATCAGTTTCCTCTCCTTCAGTGGAGGGAGCAGGGCTCTTCTCAGGAGAGGTGTCATGAATGATATTTCAATACTTGTATTGAAAGCCCAAGAGTTGAGCCCCAGTTCCCTGAAGGCGGATCAAACCCTCCAGGACAGTCCAGGACCCACCAATCCATTAAGTCACAGGCTCAAATTGTTAAATTACTCCACAACCTGCCGGCCTACTACAGAGGATTCCCTGAATAATTGCCAGTCTGCCACTAAACTGGTGCCAATGAAGACCCATACCTACAAAGGAAATGTAACCTGGCTAACAGAGGATGGGGAAGGACCTACTACCAACCTGCCAAGAGCCAATACTGGAATTTCAAAATCAACATTGGAAACCCTGGAATCAAACCCTGATCCTCCAAAGACTACTTGAGTCATACAAAGCGGACAGGAACCTGCCCACTTGCTAATTTGCAAACCCAAGTTGACAAGTTACTCCAAGACCTTCCAGTCTCCCAAGGACAATTCCCCAAATAGTCTCCAGATTGATGCCAACCTTGGGCCACCAAAGATCCAAACCTATTCAGAAGCTGCAGCTTGCCTTAAGGAGGTTAAAAAAATCTTTTTTAACTCTGCCAATGACCACCAGCAACTGCCGGCCTTCTGTCCAGAAGCTTTAGTACAATTGAACTACTCAGGTGACATAGTGAACAGTGGCAATGGAACAAAGCATTTCCATTTCTATTTTCCAGAGCATGCACAACCTGGATCTACCGCCCTCAAGACTCTAAGCTAAGATCTATGCCCCGCCAGTGCCTTGTCTGTGAACCTGAACCCTGCAAAAATCAAAGAAGCAAAGTCCCATGGTATAAAAACCCCAGCGGTATGGTGATGACCACATCATCATTTTCAATAATAAATTTTATGAACCTTTGGTTTGAGCAAATTCTACCCTACCTAGTCTTAGTGATCTTCTATCTTAATTCCGGCCAAGTGGACAACCAGGTTGCCGCCCCCTCTAGAGACCAACCTGCCAAACCACCCCAGGCTCACTACTTTCCCCCGGGAGCCCCCTTTGGACCTGTGCATTTTACCAAATACCCGCCCAACCTGGCCTACTTAGAGTATGACTTGGAAACCATCCTCATTGACAACCCATTGGCAAGGACTAGAAGTACCAAATACATAGGACACAAAGGAAAGAGGATTGAGATACCTCCCTTATTGTTCAAGGACAAGTACAACTACCTACCAGCGTACTTTGTTCCCATGAGTCCACCATTGACCCCAAGACCAGACCGCCCACTGGAACCCACCGCTGCAGCCAAGACAACCTCTACCCAACTGTTTGGAGTACTCTACATTACTTTGACAGGATTGGTGGATCCCATTGTCCCCAACTCCAGACCCTGGTCCTTACTCAGGCAATCTGTATCTTACATTATCAAGTTAGCACCCACCTATAGTGGGCCTTACATGCCGGCTTGGCCGCACCTCACCCCAAGCTGCCCAATGCCTCTACCTTAGACTGGCTTCCTGACAAGAGGGCTCAGGAGAGCTTTGGGGAGGGCTTAGGAGTGGACTTCTTTGATGAGACAGGCTTCTTATTGGTGGCTTTGATGGGATTAGAGGGACGCTTGATTCCTTTGGGTAGCTTAGAGGTGTTCTTGTCCTAAAATAATAAGTAAAAGGGTTTAAAATAAAGCAATGTATTTGAAGAACAAACAAAACAACTTAAAAACACAATATATAAAAAGTAAACTTTATATGGCTTTTATTGGCATTTTTAAGGTAAAAAATGCTTGTATAGTTTTTATTTTATTAAAGTTATAAATAACAAGTTAAAAGTTAAGAGAAATGTGTAAAAGTATTATATTAAAATATAGATTTTATTTTGAAAACTAGAAAATATAAAAAAATTAAAAATACAACATATCAAAAAATCAGATGACTTTATTATGTAAAACAAAAAGTTTTATATGTGAGAAATGAAAAGCGTTGACATTATGAGTAACAATACGTAAAAAAGCTGAATTCTCACTGGCAATTAGAAAAATTGTAGACATTATTTTTGACATTGATCTTACTGTTGTTAGTTTATACTTCTATGAAGTATAATAGACAGAAAAAGGGGAAGATTTAAGAAGAGAATGATACTTTATTGAATATGAATATAGAATAATATATAGTATCATAATAAGTCACATACTGTCCATGTATGTCATGGGGGGTCATGGGGCTTATCTGGTAATTTTCCTCTTGAGTCATGAGGCTTAATCAAGTTTTGTTCCATTTAGGACCTGGATTACGTGATCCCTGTCATAAATGGTTGACTGATAATTGTGCCACCAGTTTATTGATTGTCTGGTGAGCCATTTGGTGATCTAATTGGGGTGTTAATTCCCCAAGATAGAGTAATCAAAGAGGTTGTGACACTTTCAAATTCTTTTTGAAAATTAACTATGTTTTTTCATAGTACACTTAATTAAATTTACGCAGGCTAGTAAATATTAACTGTTTTCTGTTTATTTTTGTTCATGTAATAAAATTAATAAAAAACATATGCTAAATAAGTAAAAAATTATCAAAGTTCTTTATTTCTTTATTAAAAATAATATTTGGGTAGTGGTAATATGATATTTTACCATTGTGTATATTGAAAGTTCTTGGTAGATATCAAAAGTGTAAAGTTTCAACAACGTCACTTACAATATTCTTTATATGAGGTGACATAATAATTTAAGCTTAATTGCACCACTCTAATTTCTTAACTCCACCCTGGAAGATGATCACAAGCAAATAGACAACATTTCTGAGTGTTGACATTATTTTCAATAATAATTTCTATATTAACTTACATAGTAACTCACACTTAAATTATTGGATTGTTGTTAGCCACCAATCCATTTATGATATTAAAGCCAGAATAAGTGACACATAAATATTTATAAGATGAACATTTTAACAATCTAATGTATGCACAATGTCTTTTTCTATATATTAATGTAATAAAAAATATTTTTAAAGGCATACTTAATTTTTTTGTTGTAGATGTTTCAGTTTTGTTATTAAAAATAATTTTGGCTTAAAAAGTGTTGACATTGACACTTTTACGACATGAAAACAAATAAAAATAAGCTAATTTTTTTAGTATACATGAAGGAAAAAACTGGTTAAACCAAGTTTTTTATTAAGCTTAATATTAAAATGTGTCGAAATGGCCACAATTTTGTTGTGTTTTCTGGGTTTTCACCCCTGAACACTTTAAAAAAGAATTAAGCTAGTGCAACTAGCAAAAAACATAGGAGATTTAGAGTTTTGAGTCAATAGTGACCATATTGACAAAGTGTTGACATGGGCGCTATTACCTCACCTGGATCCTTGGCTCCTATTTCTTCTGTACTGTCAAGTGAGTACCTAGTCCAGTTTGCAAAGAATCATTATGTGACTAACTTCTGATGACTGTTCTGATAAATAAGGCTCTATTGGGTGACTCTCATATTATGTCAATTTATCAGTGTCATCTTGCAAAGAGGTAATCAAATCCATATGGCAAATTGGAGCAACAGGAACTCTTTTTTGATCAACTGTTTGATTCAAATCTGTTGAATCAGTTAATTTGGTTAACAGCTTTCCAGTTTTTGGAGCTTTCCAACTTGGGCAAACAATTCCCAGTATTATGGAATCTACCTTGGCATCTATTATCAATTATCAATTGGCTGTACCTTTATGCACCCCTAATGACACTGGGGAACTAAACTGTATTTGTTTGATGCTTAGAAATAGTCCCAGCTCTATCTTCTTACTTTGGAATGCAGAATCCTGGTATTACTGCTTTCCTTTTCTGGGTTTAATCAGTGATCTTTTTCTGGATGGTAAGCCTTCTGCTTATTAATATGCCAGATTGAGTTAAAGATGATACACCATAAATAGATGACTCAATCCAATATCCAAACAATAATTATCTGATGTGTAATGTTTTTGTAAATTTGATATTTCACAGCCTTTCTCACATCATTAGTTTGATACACATATATGTGCTTCTTAGGCTGAGATAGGGCTGAGATAATTCAATTTTTAATTGGAAATAAAGGGTTTAACACAATTGATGATCTATTGTTTTCACATCATTTAATCAATGATATTCACTATATTGGCTAACAATTATACAGTAGTTTTAAAAGGAATATGGCAACAAGCAAAATTACTTTGGATTTAATCAAAAAATAACTCGGATGTAAACAAAATTAAAAATGAAAAAATTATATTAATCTACAATAGATTTTTTAATTTTGTTATCAGCTGAGTTATTTTGTTTAAATCCAAAGTATTTTTTCTTGTTGCCATAGCTTTTAAAACTACTGTATGTTGTATAATAGCTATGTCAATTATAATAAACTAGTGATTATTTGGCATATAATTACCTTAATTGATAGTATGGTATTATAAGTATAATGCAGTGTGTAACAATAAGATCTTCTTACAATGATTAGCCTGATGATTAGTAAACAATCAGCCTAATCTCAAAACCCAAATCCACATAGAGTTTATAATTAACCAACAATGCGGCTTCAGATATTGCTTGGTAAAATTTCCAAAGGAATGCTGGAATTTAATAGGAATATATAAGCTAGTAAAGTAAACCTAGATAGATTTGCTGGGACAAGATCTAAAAGCCTTTGAAAAAACTCTGGACATTGAGAGTTAACAATAGTATCAGCTTCCATTTCTAAAGTGAAGACATTGAAATTGGAAGGCATAGCAGTAAAATTGGGCAGACCATAATGAGAAACTTGGAAATGAACCCTGTCTTCCAGTGAAAATACAATTTATAATCAGATTGCAGGAAATATATTTGAGCAAGTCAACCACTGGATGCATTGTTTTATATTGAAATTAAATAGATAATTTTTTAGGGTTACTAAGAATTCTGGAGGACTTAACTCTTAAGATTTGAAAAATGGGAAACTTTCAATATGTACCAAAATTATCAACTCAGCAATAACACCTGAATTTATGACTCCTAGCCTGTTTTATCATTGCAATACATATCAATCCCAGGAAGCAAAACCTTGAATGATTAATTTTGATGAACTTTCTGATAAACAAGGTTGTATTGAGTGACCCTCAGATTATGTCTGTTTATAAGTATCAGTTTGGTAAAGATAATTAGATCCTGATTGTCAGGAAAACAGGAATAGGTGGAGGCATTTGGTGACTCAGGACAGAGTACCACTGGGCCAGTGGGTAATGTCCACCATAGGATTGGTGCTAGCTTGATAATTTAAGATAAGGATTGCCTGAGTAAAGTCCAGGGCATGAATTGGCTTTATGGAATCCACCAATCTGTCAAAGTAGTATAGAGTACTCCAAAAATCTGTGAGGACGTGATCTTGGAAGTTGTGGTAGGTTCCATTGGGCAGTCAGGTTGCGGGGTTATGGACAAAGTCAAAAGGACTAAGTAGGCAGACAGATAATTGTACTTGTTGTTGAACAATCTTGGCAGCCTTATGTACCACTTTCCTTTAAAAACTATAGTTTTGATCTCTCTAGTCCTTGCCAAGGGGTTGGCAATGAGTATGTTCTCCAATTTGAACTCAGAGTAGGCAGGGATTGGTGGGTATTCAGTGAAATTCATGGGTCTAGAGGAAGCTCCAGGGGGGACAGTATAGTGCCAGAGGTGGGTCAGCAGGTTGGTATCTAGAGTGGGTGGCTGCCTGGTTGTCTAATTGACTAGAGTTGAGATGAAAGATCACTAAGGCTAAATAAGGTAGGATTTTCTCAAAACAAATGTTCATAAAATTTATTGCAAAAATGATAATAAGGTCATCCTCATACTGCTGGGGTTCTTGTACCATGTGATTTTGCTTCTTTGACTTTTGCAGACTTCAGGTTTGCAAACAAATATACTGACAGGGCATGGATATTGGCTTAGGGTTTTGAAGGCGGCAGATCCTGGTTTTACTTGCTCTGGTGAAAAGAAGTGATGATGCTTTGTTCTGATGCTGCTGTTCACTATATCACCTGAGCTGTACAGTTACATTGCCCATTCTGGACTGGAGACTGGCAGCAGCTGATGAGCATTGACATGGTTAGTAGTAGGCCTTATTTTAACCTCCTTTAGGAAAGCTACAACTTCTGCGTAGGTCTGGGTCTTCAGTGGCACAAGGTTGGCGGCAATCTGGTGATCATTCAGTGAATCATCCTTAAAAAGCTGATGGGTTGCGGAGTAATTTGAAAGCTTGAGTCTGTGACTTAACAGGTTGGTGGGTCTCTGTCCATCCTAGGTGACCAACTTGTCTTTGTAGGGTCATGGTTTGATTCTGGGGTTTTCAATGCAGGTATTAAATTGTTATTTATGACACTGCTGATTAACTGAGGCTACTGTGGCCCACTTTCAATTGACAGTTTGATTGAATTCCTTTAATTCTGTTAAATTTGTCAATATTTCTGGATTTTATTGTTTTCCAACTGGGTCAATTATTCCTGGCTTTATGAAAACTACCATGAAAAAACAGTGATACTTCACACATAACAAGAAAAATATCTGGGACTACACATGCCCCCAAAAATAATACTTCATCTAACTGGTTATTGTTGTTTGCTTCTTAGAGAGGCCCACAAGAACTCCACACATGGAGGAAACTCCTACTTTTGTCTTGCAAGGAGAGCTGGTCCTTGAGATCCTTTCAACCTACCACTACTAGCAGGGCACAGGGTCCCTAATACTATAGCCACACTTCAGAAATATCTTCTCTCATCTTGGAGAGCAAGTCCCCAGAGTACATTATCCCTGTATAATACCAAAAATCTTAGACATAAATCATCCCTGGAAAGGAGAGATCCTGGTCAAGATTTATGATTCTAATGTCACTCCACTTTTTTCATCCCCCAGGTTAGGACAAGTTTCTGAAAGTTCCTCAAGAGAGTATACCATATGATAGACAAAGGCAACTGTATCAATCCAAAATGCACTAGATGCAACCAGATAGAAAAAAAGACACAGATTCTTTGCATGCCAGGTGAGCAAGGGAGTCTAAGAGACTTGCTGTGCTCTCCTATGTCAGGGATCCAACCTGTGGGGGGTTCCTGGGAACTTGTGGGTGGACAGCCTGCGGGTCCTGCAGGAAGGGCCTGCCACAAGATTGGTGCTAACTTCACAATATAAGATGACAATTTGCCCAGGAGGGCCCAAGGTCTGCTTGCAGGTACCATTGAATCAATTAAGCCAGTGAGAGTGATATACATCACTTCAAATATCTAGGTGGAAGTGGATTCATTGGCTGCAACAGATTCTTGCAGGCAGTTGGGCTGTGGGGTGAGAGGCGGAGTCATTGGAACCAAATATGCGGGCAGGTAGTTGTACTTGTTGCGGAATAGAATAATAGGCATGGTGATTTTGGTGCTTCTCTGTAAACAGCTTATGTCTCTCTAGTTCTAGCCTCTGGGTTGTATATTAGGATTTCCTCTAGGGTGAACTCCAAATATGCCAGTTTGGTGGGTATTCAGTGAAATGTACCAGGTCAAAGGGAGCTCCTGGTGGATGATAGAGTTTGGGTGGCTGGTCTGTGGTTTATTGGGGTTGATAATTTGTGAGGTGCAGAACCGCAGGAGGTAGACTGTAGATGAAATAGAACTAATATCAAATATGGAATAACCTGGTTAAACCAAAGGTTCATGTCACTTTATTACAAGGATGGCAATGGACAACTTAATGGCAGTCCAGGGTATATGTATGCCCATCTGCCATGGGTAAACTTTTACAAATTCCTTTGGGCCTGGTGCTACTGTCTACCAGGGGTTTTCAGTCCTTGGTGGCATCTGTTGTGGGAGTTAATTCATTGACTGGTTCAAACTGAGAATACTCAAATTTCCTTGTCAGGTTGTGGGGTTGGTCATCTCTGGGTGGCCTGCGTTCTACAGGAAGTTTCTTTGTTTCCTTTCCCGTGGTGGCCTGAGTTATTTTGGGTTCAATGCTAGATCCGCCCACTGATTGGTTGAGTTAACAGGAACCTTCAACGTGGAAAGTCTCAATCCAGGTATTTTTGTTCATCAAGCCTTAGAAGATTCCCCTAAGTCAAATCCCGCTCTGGTTCAGGTCCAGAAATCTGCGGGCAGCCAGGTAGCTGGTCCTGCGGGCTGGCGGCCCTCAGGATATTGGGGTCCAAATCCTGTAGTTGAGATTTTCTTGTGAGCATGGTCAACAGGAGTTTGTCACTTGTGACATCCTACACAAATCTTTTGACTACATCATTCCCTATTTGGCACAAAAGCTGATTGATCCTCTATATGCTTCTTCATAAACTCTCCAGGTTTGTTTTAAGCAGCAATTTTCAATTGGCACTGTGAGTAACCCATGTCTCTGCAATCTACACATTCTCCTAATCTGAACTCATGTAGCCTCCAGCCTCTTGTCTCTATCCAAAGAGTTAACATAGTATTGCAGGGCCTTCTTGGCCAAACTAACAAAATAAACACTAGGAGCACATGGCAGCATAGAGAACAATCCCAGGTCTGGAAATTAATAAAATCCACAAGAATTTATAATTAATACATCATGAACACCCCCTCTACCCCACCAATCATTCCTGCCCATCCCTTAATATTACCCAAGACTGTCTGATACAAGAGTCTTTACACCAGATCCTCCTCCCCCCTTAGTACCATTCCCCTATACACTATTCTTTGACATGATTATTTACTGGATAGCTAAATAGACTGTATCAGGAATGTTCAGCTAAAAAAATGATGTTTGGTACAACTAATGTACCTTAAATGGTTGTAACTAATAAACTAAGCTCTAAACAGACTCTCTAACACAATGTTTTAACTATATGATATTTATTTTTAGCTTTGGTTTTTCTACCTTTCCTGGGTAATTCCTCCAGATGCTAGAATACTGATGGACAGGAAAAGTGGGAATCAGACCCATCATTCTGAGTTACAGCGCTAAGGAGAGGTTTTGCCTAGCCAGAAAGTTTGTCAATACCTCTTGCACTTATCCCTTGGGACTCTGCATCATATGAAACGTGTTTGCCTCTATCAGCTTATTACCCTTCCACTTTTTTATCAATTTAGTAATAAAACACTAACACTTTTCTATCTTGAAGTAAAAATTTGGCTTGAAGAGATCAAACCCCAGGAAAAGATAATACCTGTTTTTGTGGTACCCAGCAGTAAATACATGTGTCAAATTCATATGAAGTCTGGCATTCACACCAATTTTTTCACTGCTATTTTTACTAGTTTGGTATCAATCAAACTCTCACATTAAAAGGTCCCAAGAGGGCATCATTACATAATCATCTAAATACTAGATGATATTAGCATCTTTTCAAAACCAAAGATGAACACTTTATACATATACACAAGACACTTGATCTAATTGCCAAGCACACACTCATTAATAAGCCAATAAAATGTTAAATTTATGTAAAAAGTAATTATTATTCCTTGGTTTCATGAATTTCATTTTGTTTTTAATTATAAAACAAAGTCAAAAGCAAGAATTAAACCCTGGAACCACACTCTGTGGCCTGCTAGCCCAGAGGGCCAAGGAGCCAACCATCCACATTTTTTGGGATTAAATCTTAAGATGATTCAAATAAAAGCCTCCTAATGATAAAATTATTGCTGAAATCACAAGAAATCACAAGCAAAAAAGCAATATATGGAACAAAATTTTATCTTAAAGTAGTAGCTAATATATCATCCAGTTTAAAGAAAAACTTGTTGTTCTGCCAATGAGAGTCTTACAAAAATCCCCCAAAGACCAAGAAATGACATGTATCTTACAGCCCTGCCTGACATAGTCAACCAGACTAATAAACAGAAGGATTTAGACATACATACCTTGCAACAGCTAATAGTAACCTCCCAAGCCTGATGCAATCCTGCCATCCCAGATTCATGACATCTCTCACCTGATTTTTTTAAGAAAACCAGCCTAATAATAGGGACTGTTAAATGATATTTATACTCTATCAGGTCAACTCCAATATTGCAACTGAAATAATAAGAGTTCAGTATTTGATTTGAGGAATGCAACAGTTCAATAGAAAGTACAGGATAATAAGAATAGTATGCTATTTATTGGTTGTTATTGTGATTAATGTACCATATGGGTGAGGTCATAAGGTCACCAGGGGGTGGCATAGTGGCAGGCTTCATATAAGGTTTTGGACTGTGAAATAACCTGTACAGGGATCAGCAAATCAAATTGGCAACACTCCTAATTAGGAGATAGTGCCTGCAATTTGACATTGTCAGCAGATTAATCCATGCTGTTAGATATGTCCTGGGGCAACTCATCAAGCACCCACTGTGAATTGTAAGATAAATTATAGGGAAAGGAAGGAAACTTAGTTGCAATACCCCCTTGCCCCCTGTTTGTTGTCAGACACCAGGGTCAGAGCTTGGGGAAGATCTGAGAAGGTCTGCATGAACAACCTTTGTATGGGGATGGTGCAGCAGGGGCACAAGCAATAATGATGGATTTTCTTGGTATTTCCTTGGGCCTTTTCAATTTTATAGGTGTGTTTGTCATAGGCCACAGCTATTTTGAAGAATCCCAAGTGATTGGGCTCCAATTAGGCAGAGCTGGGGTTGAGGCCATAGACAGGGTCACCTACAGTGCATCTTGCATCAAGGTGTTTATCCCCCTCAATTTTTTTGTGTTTAATGCCACAAGCTTTGGTACACCACTGAATCAGTGAGGGGGTAGTTACCAGGGGTGGCTTCCTGGGAACTATGAATTGTAATTTCCTCTGATTTACTCCCATCAAACCATCAGTGGTCCCAAAGGCTAATGTGCTGTGTCTGAACCCAGTGCCCCTGTTAATTATTGTTGGTAAGATAAGTAGGGCAGTGGGCAGATGTACAGTCCAGGCGGTATTGGGGTGCTCCTGCAAGAGATTGGCAATCAGCTGGACCAACAAACCATTCAGGCGCTCCATACGCCCATTGGCCTGGGGATGATAGGGTGTTTCAACTATTTGTTGGAGGGCGTTCTTGGCACAATTAGCCTTCATGACATGCCCTACAAGTTCAGATCTGCCATCTGTGATAAGGCAATTGGGTTGTTCAAAGCAGGCCACAATTTCCTTGCCAATGAAGCAGGTAATGGTGATGGCAGTGTGGTTAGTTGTTGCACATGCTACTGGCCAGTGGGTGAAGTAGTCAATGGCCATAATGATGTACTTCTTGCCTAGTCTGTTTTTGAGGAGAGGCCCAACAATATTGAGGGCCCACTGTTTGAAGGGTTCCATGGGTTTGACAGTTAGGACCAACTTGGGTTGTGTAGGTTTGGATGTGTTTTTCTCACACAGCACAGATGTTTCAAGGAGGTCCTGGATTTCCTGGCGTATACAGGGCCACCAAGCTGTGTGTTTTATGATTTTAAAGAAGTTACGTCCTCTGATATGACCAAAGGTGCAGTGATAGTGCAGTATGGTATCCTCTTGCTGTGTTGTAGGAATGTAAGGCGTCTTTTCACCTGTCTCTGCCTTGTGGAAGACATTTCCAGTGTCAGTGGTGAACTGGCTCTTGTTGTCCTTCAGCTTGGAAATATTTACAGAATTAAGACCTTTGTAACAGGTGGCTTCAGGACGCAAGTAAAGCATGGGCCAGTCTAGGTCTAAACCATCATCTCCCGTGATGGGCACTACATACAGTCTGGAGAGGGCGTTGGCTGTGACAAGATCCTTTATAGGCTTGTATTATATGTGTAACTGATTAGGGAACAGGCACTTGACCCATCCTGCTTGACGTTGAGTTAAGTGTGACTGATTGTCAAAGTACTGAATAGACTTGTGATCTGTTAGGACGCGGGGTGAGAAAGTGGCACTTTTCATGTAACAACCCTGTTTTTGATGCAGTGCACAATTGCTGCTAACTCTTTATCATGTATGGGATAGTTTTGCTCTGAATTGGTAAGCTTCCTGGATTTTTAGGCCATAGGACAGAAGACACCCTTGTCAGTTTCCACCCTTAGTATGTCCCCTATGGCCCTTTCAGAGGCATCAGTCTCAAGTTTTTACTAGCAAATTTGATTAGGGAATTTCAATACAGATGCAGTTGTAATTCTCTAATTCTTCATCTCAAATGCTTGATCTTTGGCAGATGTCCATTGGAAGCGCTGTTTGGTATTTAGCAGCTTGGTAAGAGGTGCAATTAGTTCTCTGCAATTGGGGATGAACTTCCTTACATAGGCAAATATGCCCAAGAACATGTGCTCCTGACCCACATTGATAGGGGGTGAAATGCTTGTGATTGCCTTAATCTTTACTGGGCTGGGATTTATCCCTTGTCTAGAGATGGTATGCCCACAGAACAGGAGCTCTGACATAAGGATTCATATTTGGAAGGCTTGGCCTTCTTTTGATTTTCACAAAGAGTGTTGAGGACAGCACACAGATGTTGGAGGTGGGTGGTTTGATCTTGACTGAAGACAATAATGATGTCAAGGTAACAACAACAGATTTTTCAATTTGGTCTTCAAAGGCTTTGTTCATCAACATTTCAAAGATGGAGGGAGAGTTGGTCATTTATAAAGTTCATGACACAACACTCAAACAACTGTAGTGTGTGCAGAAGGCAGTTTTTGCCTTGTAACTTAGTACAATGTGGACCTGGCTGTATCCTGCAGTGAGATTGCTATTGTCAAAAAAGACATTTTAATAAATGTATTGAAAACTTAAGAGTTGAACCCCAGACCTCTGAAGGTGGATCAAGCCCCCAGGATGGCCCAGGACCCACCAACCTTCTAAGCCACGGACTTGAGTTGTTAAATTACCCCACAACTCACCAGCTCAATAATGAGGATTCCCTGAATAGTTGCCATATTGCTGCCAAACCAGTGCCACTGAAGGTCCATACCTATAAAGGAGTTGTAGCTTGACTAAAGGAGGTTAACATAAAACCTACTGCTATCTCCATCAATGACCACCAGCAGCTGCAAGTCTTCCGTCCAGAATGGGTAATACAATTGGAATGCTCAGGTGATGTGGTAAACAGTAGCAGTGGAACAAAACATTGCATCTTTTGTTCATCAGAGCAGGCACAACATGGATCTGCCCCCCTCAAGACTTTAAGCCAAGATCCATGCCCTGCCAGTGCCTTGTATGCAAACATGAACCCTGCAAAAATTGAAGAAACAAAAACCCATTGTATAAAAGCCCTGGCGGTACAGTGATGACCATATCATCATTTTTGATAATAAAGTTTTATGAACCTTTGGTTTGAACAAATCCTACCTTATCTAGTCTTAGTGATCTTTCATCTCAACTCCGGTCAAGTAGACCACCAGGCAACCGCCCCCTCTGGAGACCAACCTGTCAACCCTCCCCAGGCACTATATCATCCCCCAGGAGCCCCCTTTGGACCTGTGCATTTTACCAAATACTTGCCTGACCCTGCCTACGCAGAGTATAGCTTGAATACCATCCTCATTGCTGGCCCCTTGGCCAGAACTAGAAGACTGAATACATTGGACGCTAAGAAAAGAAGATTGAGATGATGCCCTTATTGTTCAAAGACAAGTATTGTCAGAATTGAGAATTCATTACCTTGGGAAACCTGGGCTAAAGGGTGGGATTTGAACCCTGAACCTACATTCCTGTGGGCTGCTAGGCGCATGGACCAAGGGCCCGCTTGTCCGCATTTTTTTGGGATTGAGCCCCTGCAAGATGAGGCTCCCTCTAAGTCCCAAAGCCAGAATACCTGCACCAGATCAACCATGGTGGCGCCTGAAGAGGAGCCTCTCAAATTGCCTAATGGAAGCAGAGATGGCGCCTCTGTGAGTTTCATGAGTTTGAAGTCCTCTCAAGTAATCAATCAAACCCTAATACCAAAGATAAACTCGGGCTTTGGGCCCAACCCCGTGACCACAGCAAAGAATCAAGAAAATTGAGTGACCGAATTGGACATTCTGACCAATGAGAGAACACCCAGCCAAGGTGCCATTTTTCTGCTCCCACACCTGGGCCCTCTGGCTGCCCGCACTTTCCCCAATATTTTGATAAAGCCCTGATGAAAAATACTAAGTTTGGAGGCAGAATGCTATATATGCCTATAGATTTTGCGCTTGAACCTTATTGCCATTTTAAATAAAGGTTATGTTACTTTGGCTCTTACAGCTATTGCCATATTTTGTATTTGCTGTCTATCAATTCAGTTTGAGATCTCCCGGCCCTCCTGCCTGCAGTTTTCTGTCCATCTGGTGTACCCTTTGGGTACGTTCACTTCACTGATTATCCCTTGAAGTCCAAATATAAGGATTATACACCAGAGAAAATCCTCAAACTTGACCTGCTAGCTTGCATCCAATCTGCTATTAGATACAACCGCCAAGGCTCATGGATATTCTCCATCCCAAAACTATAAAGATGAAAATTCAATTATCTCCCGGCCTACAATATCTATATGGAACCACCTGTAACACCCAAACCAATGACAGCCTCTTCACCTGACCTTCCAACTGAACATACCAGCAAGCTTTTCAGAATAGTGTACATCACCCTCACAGGGGTGGTGGACACCATTGTACTGGCCAGAAGACTGTAGTCTTGGGTGGGGAAGTCTGCTTCCTACCTTCTAAAGTTAGCTCTTATTTTGTGGTGGGCCCTGCCCACAAAAACCCTGGCCCAAGTTACCCCCAGAAACAGCAGGCCAGCCGCCTGAGATTGGATCCCTGACATTATGACAATCTTTTTAAAACCTGGTACCCTGAGCCCCAAGATGTTGTTATTTCTTGGGGAATCTTGTATGCTTTTGTTATTGATAATCACTTATTACACCTATAAGATGACCATGAACCTGATCTCTTCCACATGGAAGAATGCAAACCCAAACAACCCAAAAAGAACCAACACCACCGCCACCAATACCAATAAGTCCTCCTTCCAAGTGCAAAATGTAATTTTGAACCAATCCCTCACCAAGGTTGGGATGCCCCAGATGGGGAAGCTCACACTTGAGGAAGCCCAACACGCCATACCAGTCCTCCGCTTGCATTTCCAGACTAACACCCCCTCCTATGCCAGCAACACCAAGAAGGTACTGGGAGTTGTTTCCATGCTCTCTGGAGACGCTCTAGACTGGTTTGGCAAAGCCACAGCAGAAAATGTAGAATTCTGTTTGGACTATGCCAAGTTTGAGGCTGAGTTAATGGCAACTGGGGAAGATTGCAACACCAGATACTACACCCTGAACTCCTTGCTAGAAATCCGCCAAGGCTCCTGACTCATTCAGGCATACATTGACAAATTCCTTGAACTGAAGACCTGCATTCAACTTGAGGAAAAATTGTCAGCCATCATCTTCCAAAAGGGAGTGAACCCATCCATGAAGGACTTATTGAAGCACCACCCGCCCACCCTTGGCTTGGAAGACCTTGTCCCCTTATGCAAGGGCCTCAGCATGAATCAAGAGAATGCTGGGCCCTCCCAGACCTGCCAAACCTAGGCTGCCACACCCAATAGAGGGGGGATGACCCCTGAGGAACTTCAAAGACACTACAGAGAAGGACTCTGTTTCCACTGCCATGAAGCAGGGAACTTGACCATAGCCTACACTGAGAAAACCCCTGCTCCTGTCTCTTTGGCCCAAATAAACACTTCCTCCCAGTCTTACAATTTCATCCTAGTATCTGATAATGTTGGAGGAACAATCCAAAAACTAAAGGCGTTCATTGACACTGGAGCAGATGAGAGCTTTATTGATGCTGACTTAGCCCAAGAACTAGGCCTGTCTGCCTCTGAAAATTGTTTACAGATCATCTTGGGAAACAGCACCAAGGATACAGGATACAAATTTGAACAAGAACTACCCTTGGTAATAGGAAACAACACATACCCATCAACTCTCATCTTGTTGAAAGGCCTACCACACCCCCTCATTCTTGGGGACTCCTGGTCAGACAGGCATGGCCTCATCCTCAACTACTGAGAACAGAACGTCACCTTAGGTGATAAGGGTACCCACAACACTGTTCCCTTTTGCACAAATCCCAAGAGACCCACCCAAAGCCTCATGACCATACAGATTGAACCAAGTGTGGGTGTCTTTCCTTCTTCCCTAGGAAAATGGACCCAAATATTCAGCAAAGAGGCAGCCACCCATCTTCCCAAACACACCAAGTATAATCATGTCATTGACCTCCTGCCTGGCACCAAACCCAAACATGGACCTATTTATAGCTGCAACCACAAGAAGCAGCTTGCTCTAAAGGGATATGTTGAAGACATGACCAAGAAAGGCTTCATCTGCGTGTCTAAGAGCCCTTGTTTGTCACCAATGCTGTTTGTGGGCAAGAAAGACGGTGACATGCGCCCGTGTGTTAATTATCAGAAGTTGAACAAGATAACTGTAAAGAATTGCTACCCCATACCTAATGATGATAACTTGTGTGATGTGCTGACAGGCGCCCAGGTGTACTCCAATATTGACCTTAGAGATGCAACCAACCAAATTTAAATCAAAGAGGGCAACAAATAAAAAACAGTGTTCAAGACCAGGTATGGACTCTAAAAATACCTGGTGATGTCATTTGGACTATGCAATGCCCCTAGCACCTTCCAGCGCATGATAAACACAGTATTGGGCAAATAACTCAACCAGTTCTATGTGGCCTACCTCAACAACATCCTCATCTACAGCAAGACCCACAAAGAGCACTTACTCCACCTAGATCTAATCCTGAACAAACTCTCCCAAGCCAACTTACATACAAAGCTCAAGAAGTGTGAGTTCTTCCAACCAGAAGTGGAATTCCTGGGCTACATAGTGAAAACTGGAGGGTTTGCAATAGCCCAGGATAAAGTGGACGCTGTGACCTCCTGGCCAACCCCCAAATGCAGAAAAGACGTGAGAAGTTTTTTGGGCCTGGCAAATTATTGCAGGGATTTCATCCAAAAAATTTCTCACATCACTCTGCCCCTGACCTGCCTGTGCTCTGACAAGGTTGTCTTTGCCTGGACTCTGAAATGCACTACCACCTTTGAAACCCTGAAACTTGCCTTCACCTCTGCCTCCGTCCTGGCCATGCCTGACCCCTCCAAGCCATTTGTGCTGGAAAACAACACATCTGACTTTGCGGTGGGTGGGGTCCTTCTTCAGGAAGGAGGGGATGATATGCTACATCCTGTAGCATATTACTCCAAGAAGATGCTGTCTGCAGAAGGGAACTATCCAATTTACAACAAAGAGTGGCTAGCCATCATTAAGACCCTGAAAAATTGGCACCGGTACCTCTATGGCGCTGAATTCCCAGTAAAGGTCCTGACAGACTACAAGAACTTGGTCTATTTCTTCAAACCACAACAGCTCAACCAACAACAAGCAACATGGGCTTTAGAACTGGCCAACTACACCCTGACCATATACTACAATCCAGGAAAGTTGAATGTAGTACACAACACCCTGAGTAGAAGAACTGACCTGGCACCCACCCACATAGAAACTTGCGACCACAATACTCAAGTACTCAAGGACCCAGATAGCCTAGGCATGCAACTGGGATTGATGAAGATCAGAACCAGCAAACCAGAATTACTGAAGGCCCAATCACTCAACAAATTCACCAAAACCATGATTACCGACCTTTCAAAATCCTTGGATAGCTCCTATTACCAAAAAGGCTACTCATTAAAAGGAACAACACTAATGATGCACAACAGAATCTTTGTACCAGAAGAAAGCATCAGGACCAACATCTTGAGATATTATCACAATTCTGAGATAACCGGACACCCAGGGAGACTCAAGACCCTCCGGAGCATTAGAAGGAACTTTGCCTGGCCAAAGATGGACCAAGAAGTAAGTGCATACCTGAAAGGATGTGAGACCTGTGGACAAACCAAACCCCGCAGAAATAAACCTGAAGGACTTCTAAGACCCTTGGATATACCTGTTGGACCCTGGAGATCCTTTTCTATGGACTACATTGTCAAATTGCCCCTGTCCCTCTCCTTCAACGCAATCTTAGTCATGGTAGACTGCTTCACCAAGATGGCATACTTTGTACTGACCACCACTCATTGCACAGCAGCAGAGACATCCCAAAACTTCCATGACTGCATCCTCACCCAACATGGGACGCCTGAGGAAATCATTATAGACAGAAGACCCCAATTCATGTCAAACTACTGGACGCAAGTGATGAAAGGCTTGGGAATCAAGCAGTGTGTATCTACCTCCTATCTACTGCAGACTGACGGCCAAACCAAAAGAGTAAACCAGATCCTAGAACAATACCTCTGATGCTATGCCAACACCAACCAGGAAAATGGGCCAACATGCTTCCCATGGCCCAGTTTGCATACAATAGTAAAGACCACGCCTCCACTGGGATGTCTCTGTTCGAAGCTAACTACGGTTTTGACCCCACCTGGGATCCCAAGATTGGTGAGAAGGAAACTAAAACCACTTGACGTTCCTGGGTTGAGCGGATCCACAACGCACAAAAAACATGTTTGAACAACCTGAACTGAGCAGTGCAAACCTATAAAGCCTTTGCCAACCAAAAACAAACACCAGGCCAACCCTTTCAAGTTGGGGATGAAGTATACCTGGACTCTTGCAATGTGCCCCTACATGTGCCCTGTAGGAAGCTAGCTCACAGAAGAGGTGGCCCTCACAAGACCACCAAACTAATTGGAGAAGTTGCTTATAATCTAGATCTACCCCCCTCCTGGAAGATTCACAACATATTTCACCAATCCCTGTTGTTTAAAAAGGATGGGAACTTGCTCCCCACCAACGGCTTAATACAAACCCCCCGCCCCTCCAAATAGGCTGTGCTGAAGAATACAAAGTAGAATACATACATGGCAACAGGATCCACTACCAGAAACCCCATTACTACGTCAAATGGAAAGGATACCCACTAGAAGAAAGTACATAGGAACTGCTGAGCAACCTAGCTAATGCCCAAGAAGCGGTTTAACTCTATCTGAACAAAAAGGACTAGAAGAGAGGGCCCTTGGGAAAAGAAGGGGATAATGTCAGGATTGACAATTCATTACCCCAGGAAACCTGGGCCCAAGGATGGGATTCAAACCCTGAACCTACATTCCTGTGGGCCGCTGGGCCCATGGACCAAGGGCCCACTCGCCCGCGTTTTTTTGGGATTGAGCCCCTACAAGCTGAGGCTCCTGCTAAGTCCCAAAGCCAGAATACCTGCACCAGCTCAACCATGGTGGCGCCCAAAGAGGAGCCTCTCAAATCGCCTAATCAAAGCAGAGATGGCGCCTCTGTGAATTTCATGAGTTTAAAGTCCTCTCAAGTAACCAACCAAACCCTACTGCCAAAGATAAACTCAGGCGTTGGGCCCAACCCTGTGACCACAGCAAAGAATCAAGAAAATTGAGTGACCAAATTGGGCGTTCTGACCAGTGAGAGAACACCCAGCTGAGGTGCCATTTTGCCGCTCCCACACCCAGGCCCTCTGGCTGCCCGCACTTTTCCTGATATTTTGATAAAGCCCTGATGGAAAATACTAAGTTTGGAGGAAGAATGCTATATATGCCTATAGATTCTTTGCTCAAACCTTATCAACATTTTTAAATAAAGGTTATGTTACTTTGACTTTACAGCTATTGCCATATTTTGTATTTGTTGTCTATCAATACAGTTTGAGATCTTCTGGTCCTCCTGCCCCACTTCCTGCAGTTTTCTGTCCATCTGGTGCACCCTTTGGGCCCATTTACTTCACTGATTATCCCTTGAAGTCCAAATATAAGGATTATATACCAGAGAAAATCCTCAAACTTGACCCGCTAGCTTGCATCCAATCTGCTATTAGATACAACTGCCAAGGCCCGTGGATATTCTCTACCCAAAAACTATAAAGAGGAAAATTAAATTATTTCCTGGCCTACAATATCTATATGGAACTGCCTGTAACACCCAAACCAATGCCAGCCTCTTCACCTGACCTTCCAACTGACCATACCAGCAAGCTTTTCAGAATAGTGTACATCACCCTCACAGGGGTGGTGGACACCATTGTACCGGCTGCCAGCCCATGGTCTTGGGTGGGGAAGTCTGCTTCCTACCTTCTAAAGTTAGCTCCTCACTTATGGTGGGCCCTGCCTGCAAAAACCCTGGCCCAAGTTACCCCAGGAAACGGCGGGCCAGCCGCCTGAGACTGGATCCCTGACAAGTACAATTATCTACTGGCATACTTTGTCCCCATGACTCTGCCTTAACCCCACAACCCAACTGCCAATGGAACCTACCACAACTGCCAATACCACGTCCACTCAACTGTTTGGAGTACTCTACATTATTTGACAGTAATTGTAGACAATATGGTGCCCAACTCCAGGCCCTGGTCTTTGCTTGGGCAATCTGTATTCTATATTATCAAGTTGGCACCCATCCTATGGTGGGCATTACCCACTGGCCTGGCAATACCCCGCCCTGAGCCACCTAATGCCTCTTCTTATGCCTGGCTTCCTGACATTATGATATTCTTTTACAACCATGGTAACCTTGGCCCAATATGTTTTTAACACTTGCTGCTACTTGTATAATTTTCTGTGATAATCACTTATTACATCCATAAGGCAATTACTTCCCTGACACTCTCATAGATAAAGAACTGACCCACCAAAGAACTCAAAGACCCTGCACTTGGTGAAGAGCCCCAGAACCTAGCTACATCACAAATAAAAACTGTGATAGTGAATTAGATCATGACCAAGGTAGACATGCCCCAGATGGGCAAACTCACCTTAGAAAAAGCTTTCCAAGCCATGTCAGTCCTCTGCCTTCACTTCCAAGCCAACACCAACGCCTACCCCAGTGACAATGAGAAGGTCTTGGGGGTGGCTGCTATGCTGTCAGAAGACGCAATATATTGATTCAGAAAAGCCACCACTGAAGATGTTGAATTATGCCTTGACTAATCAAGATTTGAGGCCAAACTCATGAGCACTGGCAATGACCAAGACATCAGATACTACATGCTAACTCTTTGTTAGAAATCTGATAAGGGAACCGCCCCTCTAAGCCTATATTGATGAGTTCCTTAAACTGAAAACTAGCACCCAACTGGAGGATAAATTAGCTGCCATTATCTTCAGAAAAGGCCTTAACTTAGCCATGAAAGCCCTGTTGAAACACCATCTGCCCACACTGAGCCTGGAGGAACTACTACCTCTATGCAAAGGCCTGAGCCTGAATCAAGAAGGGCAGAGCTTGTACCTTCCTGAGCTGGTAGAGCCGCAACACCTAACCACCCAAGAATGTTCCCTAGAGAGCTACAATGACACTATCAAATTGGGTTGTGTTTCTGCTGCCATGAGGCTGGACATCTAACAGCAACAGCGCCCATGTTGACACTAAAAATGTCAACAGTGGCCATGTCAACACTTTGTCAACATGGTCACTGGTGACTCAAAACTCTAAATCTTCTATGTTTTTTGATAGTTGCACTAGCTTAATTTTTTTAAAAGTGTTCAGGGGTAAAAACCCAGAAAACACAACAAAATTGTGGCCATTTCAACACATTTTAATATTAAGCTTAATAAAAAACTTGGTTTAACCAGATTTTTCCTTCATGTTTACTAATGAAAATTAGCTTATTTTTATTTGTTTTCATGACGTAAAAGTGTCAATGTCAACACTTTAAGCCAAAATTATTTTTAATAACAAAACTGAAACATCTACAACAAAAAAATTAAGTATGCATTTTAAAATATTTTTTATTATATTAATATATAGAAAAATACATTGCACACACAGTAGATTGTTAAAATGTTCATCTTATAAATATATATGTGTCACTTATTCTGGCTTTGATATCATAAAAGGATTGGTGGCTAACAACAATCCAATATTTTAAGTGTGAGTTACTATAAAAGTTACTATAGAATTTATTATTGAAAATAATGTCAACACTCAGAAATGTTGTCTATTTGCTTGTGATCATCTTCCAGGGTGGAGTTAAGAAAATTAGAGTGGCTCAATTAAGCTTAAATTAATATGTCATCTCATATAAAGAATGTTGTAAGTGACAATGTCAACACTTACCTTTTTGATATCTACCAACAACTTATTAACAACTTATTATATATGCAATGTTAAAATATCATATTCATACCCCCAAAAAATCATTTTCATAAATAAATAAATACAGAAATTTGTAATCTTTAACACATTTTCATATGCTCTTTTAAGTTTTATTACATGAACAAAAACACACAGAAAACGGTTAATATTTGCTAGCCTGCGTAAATTTAATTAAGTGTACTATGAAAAAACATAGTAAATTTTCAAAAAAATGTTGACAGTGACAATGTTGTCAAAAATAATGTCTACAATTTTTCTAATTGCCAGTGAGAATTCAGCTTTTTTACTAATCATCACTTATAATGTTGGTGCTTTTCATTTCCCGCATATAAAACTTTATGTTTTACATAATAAAATCATCTGATTTTTTTATATGTTGTATTTTTAACTTTTCTTTTTCCATATTCTCTAAATTTTAAAATAAAACATATTTATAAAGTTGATACTTTCACAAAAATCTCTTACCTTTTAACTTGTTATTTATAACTTTGATAAAATAAAAACTATACAAGTATTTTTTACCTTTTAAATGCCAATAAAAGCCATATAAAGTTTAATTTTTATACATTATGTTTTTTAAGTTGTTTTGTTTGTTCTTTAAATAAATTAATTTATTTTAAACCATTCTACTTATTATTTTAGGACAAGAACACCTCTAAGCTACCCAAAGGAACCAAGTGTTCCTCTAATCCCACCAAAGCCACCAAGAAGAAGTCTGTCTCATCAAAGAAAGCCACTCCCAAGCCCTCCCCAAAGCCTTCCCCAAATTCCTCTCCTGAGCCCACTCCTGGAAGAGCCCCGCTCACTCCACTGGGGGAGAGAAAACTGATGGTTCCCTTACAGATCATAGTTTCTACAACTTGGCTTCAGACAAGGAGCCTACCAAGAAGCGGTGCCAGGCCAAAAAGACCCCACCCAAGGATAAGTCTCCTGCACATGAGGAGCACCAATATAAGCCCCCTTCTGCTTTCCCCCACAAAGCTTCCCCCTTCAAGTTTATCTGGGGATGATACAAGCCCAGCCCTGATGACTTCCCTGGCTTCTGCCATGCTCCTGCTGGCCCATGGGACCCTCTTTTTGGCCCACAATATCTGCAATGTTGACAGGATGTTTAAGGTACCTTCTTCTCTACCAAAGTTTTATCCCATCATGAGTGTCTTAGGTGGCCCTGCCATGGTGGCCAACAGTTACATCTTCTCATACAATAACACCAACTAGGGTTCAAGAGCTGACATAATACCTGCAAGGACCAATCCTGCCCGGTGCGGCTCAATACTAAGCACTGGGACTTGGTACAGACCCTTAAGGGTGAGCATACCTGCATCATGTCCAACACAACCATTGCCCGCCTTCTCAAATGGTATCTGGTGCATGTCATGCCCACCTCAAAGGATCTTTCCCCGACCCAGCTGGCTGTGCTTGCGTGCAAGTACCTCTCCCCCACCAACCTCAAGAGGGTGTCAACCCACACCCATTTGGTCAAGTTAGTGAGTGATAAGCGCTAAGCCTCAAACCTCTGACCAAGAGTGCCACCACCATTGAACACCTGGTCCTTACCAATGCCTTCAAGAAAACCAAGGATGGAGAGATTTTCCTGATCAATGGCAATGGGCAGAAAGTGGAGGATAGGATCATTGCCTAGGCCAGAACCCAAAACCTGGAGCAGCTCAATACTGCTACCACCTGGCTATGCAACATAACATTTGCACCCTGCCCAACCATCTTTAAGCAGCTTTGGGTCCTACATGGGCAGTTCAATGACCAGGTTATCCCCCTTGTTTTCTTTCTCCTGCCTGTTGCCAAGACAGAGGTCTATGTCAGAGCATGCAAAATTGTCCAGGATCCTTTGAGTTCCCTTCCCACCAACAAGCTCCCCCCTCTCACCCACACCACAAGAGCCAATTCCTCCTCTGCTGAGAAGGATGAGTCTTCTCAGGCTGCTGAGCAGCTAGCTCATGCGCGCTCACTTGGGCCAAAGGTGATCATAATGCCTTTGAGCAAGCTTGGTTTCAGTTTTTGAGGCTACCTTTAATGGAGAAGCACAGGGCTTCTTTCTTTCTTTTTTAGTCAGGCCCTCATTAAGAATCTCAAGAGCAAGAAAGAGCTTTTCAACAAGTATCTTAATGATGGTAAAGGGAAGTGCCGCTTTGCCATCACCCAGTTTACTGCCTTGACTTTTGTGCAGCCAGAGCATACTGGGCTTGGCTTTGAGGCCCACCTGGAGGATGCTTATATGAAGAAGCACTTCACCATTTTCAAGGGTTACCTTAAGTACTTTGAGCGGCAATTAATAGGCAAGAAGGTGACTGCCTGGAGAGGAAAGGGCAGGGCCACTGCCTCTTGGAACTGTCAAGGCGCCTGCCTCAAAGAGGAGATGAAGACCACCTCTAGCCTGAGGTTTGGCACAAGCACCTGAAGGTGAAGTTTGGGTCAAACCCCAAATACAAAAGGTTCTTCCAGAATCTACAGAAGGAGCAGGCCATAAATGTCTCCAAGTTTTGCAACCTGGCCAACCAGGTGGCCCTCAAGAAGAAGAGTAAAGAGCAGGAGTACCAGGAGGCAGTGAAAAAGGTGGTGAAGAAAAAATACAAGGTGGTGGAGATCAAAAAATATCTTGAAGATGTGGCAATTGCTCTTGCTAGTATGTTTAATTACCCTAATAAACTTTGCTTTGCCTGGATTGTTTTTACTTTTTGATTTTAATTTTTGCTTTATTTTATAGATAGTAATAAAAATTTTAGGTATAAATGGTAAGTTTCAGATACAGTTTTAATGTGGTTTTGTAAGAAATATCTTAAATTTTGTTAATTTATCTTTAAGGCATAAGATTTTTTCAGTTGTGCTTTTAAAAAGTATACTAAATTTAAATGGAACTTTCTTATATTTTGTAGTTAATATGATATATAAAATATCTTCTTTTTTGGTTCATTGGAATTTTAATTTTTATTGGAATAAAAAATAATTTTATAATAAAGAGTGTAATTTACATAGAAAATTGAAACACAGTTGCTTATATCTCCTTATTATTATTAGTTTTAGTAATTTTTTATTAAATTTTTGAATTATCTCAGTCATTTTAGTATAATAGTATATTTGAAAGTATATTTTTTCTATTAAAATTGTTCGGGGTAAAGTGTGCTGTTACTTAAAAAAGTGACAGCATCCAGGAGACAACATTATGTAAAACCAGGTTGTCACTTTACTTTAGTGTTGACATTAAAAGTTTTGAAATGGCCACTGTCAACATGGGCACTGTTGCCCATCTAACCAGAGCATACCCTAAGAAGAATCCATCTCCTGTATACTTGGCACAAATAATCACCTCTGTGTAATCTTAAAAATTCATCCAAGTGACCATAGATCTTTTAGGGAACTTGCGCCAGATTGAAGCCTTTATTGATACAGGAGCTGACAAAAGTTTCATTGACGCCAGCCTGGCAAAGAAACCAGTATTGATGGCTTCAGAGCGCAGCCTACAAGTAATCATAGGAAACAGCTCTCTGGTCACTGGCTATGAATGCAAACAAGAACTTCTTTTGACAATTGGACATAACATGTACTCATTGCCCCTGATCCTCATGCCAGGATTACCTCATCCCCTAATACTGGGCAACTCCTGGTCTAATAGACATGGCCTGATCCTGAACTATTGTAAGCATACTGCCACTTTAGTACAACCAGGATCTTGTGATACTATCCCCTTCTGTATAAGCCATGGAAGAGCCCTTTACAACAAACTCTTAACCATAAAAATAGAATCTAGTGTTGGGATACTACCTACCCCCTGCAGAAATGGGACCATGTGTTTAGCAAAGAAGAAGCCATAAAAATACCCAGCCACTCAATCTGCAACCACTCTATAGACCCTCTAACAGGGACCCAACCACACCACGGCCCCATATATAGTTGCAACCACCGCAAAAAAGTAGCCTTGAAAGCATACCTGAAGGATATGACAAAAAAGGGTTTCATCTAAGTGTCAAAGCCCCCTGCTTTTCATCCATGCTGTTTGTAGGAAAAAAGAATGGTGGAATGCGTTCATGCGTAAACTACCAGAAACTGATCAACATTACAGTGAATAACTGTTACCCCATCCCTAACGCTGATGACCTCTGTGATGTACTGACCGGAGCCTAGGTGTACTCAAAAATTGACATTTGTGATGCTTTCAACCAGGTCTGAATCAAAGATGGAGACAAATACAAGACAGCCTTCAAAATCATATATGGGTTGTAAAAGTACCTAGTAATGTCATTTGGCCTTTGCGACACCCCCAGTACTTTCCAAAGGATGATCAACACTGTCCTAGGTGAATACCTTGACCATTTTTGTGTTGCATATTTGGAAAAAATTCTCATCTACAGCAACTCACACAAAGAACACCTCCAATACCTAGACCTTATACTGAACAAACTCTCCCAAGCAAACTTACATGCTAAGCTTAAGAAACCTGAATTCTTTCAGTCTGAAGTCAAGTTCTTGGGATATGTGATGAAGACTGGCAGTTTTGCCATGGCAAAGGACAAAGTAGAGGCAATAAGCTCTTGGCCAGTGCCCAAATGCAGAAAAGATGTGAGAAGTTTTCTGGGCCTGGAAAATTATCATAGGGATTTCATCCAAAACGTTTCTCTGATTACATTGCCCCTGACCCACCTATTCTCTGAGAAAGTCCAATTTGTCTGCCCCCTGGAATGTACCGCCGCCTTTGAAACCTTGAAACTTGCCTTCACCTCTGTCCCCGTCTTGGCCATGCCAGATCCCTCCAAAACTTTTGTTCTGGAAACCACTGCATCAGACTTTGCGGTGTACAGGGTCCTTATTCAGGAAGGAGGAGATAGTATGCTACATCCTGTAGCATATTACTCCAAGAAGATGCTACCTGTGGAAGGGAACTACCCAATCTACAATAAGGAGATGCTTTCAATAATGAAGACCCTGAAACATTGGCGCTGGTACCTATGTGGTGAAGAATTCCCAGTAAAAGTCCTAACTGACCACAAGAACTTGGTTTACTTCTTTAAACACAGACAGCTAAATCAGAGACAGGCCATATGGGCCCTAGAACTGGCCGACTTCACTCTGACAATTGACTATAAGCCTGGGAAAGTCAACATATTACCTGAAACACTGAGCAGAAGAGCAGACTTGATTCCCTCCACATCTGAGACCAAAGGCCATAACACCCATGTACTTCTCAACCCTGCCAGCCTAGGTATCCAGCTGATGTACATGAAGATAATGGCTTACAAACCCAACATAATTGAGGCGCAGAAATTAGACAAATACTTAACAGAACTCATTTCTAACTTGACCTCTGACCCTGAGAGCTGCCATCATAAGAAAGGATTCTTGTTGAAAGGAACTACCCTGTTACTGCATAACCAAATCTATATACCCAAAGGCAAGACAAGAACCAAAGTTCTCATAGACTATCAAGACTTGGAGATGGCTGGTCACCCTGGAAGACTCAAGACACTCCAAGGAATTAAGAAGAATTATGCTTGGCCCCAAATGAACAAAGACGTGGCCACCTACATTGAGGGCTGTGAGATATGCGGGAGGACCAAAACCCATATATCTAAACCTGAAGGCCTGCTAAGACCACTAGACATACTAATGGGACCCTGGCAATCTTTTTCAATGGACTATATTGCAGAGCTGCTCCCTTCAAATTTTTTCAATGCCATTTTAGTCATAGTAGATAGATTTACTAAAAATTTTTATTTTGTCCCTACCACCACCCACTGCACCGCCACTGAGACAGCTAGACTCTTCCACAACCACATCCTGACCCAACACCGCACCCTGACAGGAATCATCACTGAAGAGGCCCCTAATTCACCTCCAACTATTGGAATCAGGTGATGAAAGACTTAGGAGTAAAGCGCTGTGTATCCACTTCCTACCATCTGCAGACCAACAACCAGACTGAACCAGTGAATCAAATACTTGAACAATACCTACAATGCTACATCAATGCCAACCAAGATAACTGGGCCAAGATGCTACCCATGGCACAGTACACCTACAACATAAAGACCACACATCAACTGGAATATCCCCTTTAAAGCCAATTATGGGTTTGACCCATCTTGGGACCCCAGCATTGGCAGTAAAGAGACAAATACGTCAGGGCAAACCTGGATTGAACAGATACACAACACCCAATAAACCTGTCTTAAGAATCTGGCCAGAGCTGCCCAAACTTACAAGGATTTTGCCAACAAAAAAAGGATTCCTGGAAAACCATTGAAGATAGGGGATGAAGTATATTTGGATTTGCAAAACGTGCCTCTGACAGTCCCCTGTTGTAAGTTAGCCCACCAAAGGAGCAGGCCCTACAAGATCACCAAGCTAGTGGGCAAAGTAGTATTCAAACTAGAACTACCCCCCTTGTGGAAGATACACAATGTCTTCCACCATGCGCTACTCTTCAAAAAAGAAGCAAACACCCTACCCCACCAGAAAATTAAGACTGACCCACCTCCCATTCAATTAAGACACTCTGAGGAATAAAAAGTTGAATATATTCACAGAGACTGCACCCACTACAAAACGCCACAGTACTATGTCAAATGGAAGGAATATCCAACCAAGGAAAGCACCTGGGAACCATTAAGCAGCTTACCCAATGCCCAGCTGGACATCCAACAATACCTTGCAAAAGAGACTAGGGAGGAGGGGACCCCCAGGAAGGAAGGTGATGATGTCCTGAATGAAATTTCAATACTTGTATTAAAAATCTGGGAGTTGAAACCTGGGTCTCAGGGAAAGCCTTATGTTGACCAGAGTGGGCGGAAAACCGCCCAACTGCTAGTTGGGTCAAGCCCTGGACCACCAGAGATAGATGACCCCAAACAGGGGGAGCAGAAATCTGACAAGCTTTCAAGCGTCAATACTAGAGGCTTTAAATCAACATTGGAGACCCTGGAATTGAACCCCAACCCTCCAAAGACTATTCAAGTCACACAAAGTGTATGGGAACCCACCCACTTGTTAAATTGCAAACCCAAGTTGACAAGTTACTCTGAGACCTTCCAGTCTCCCAAGGACATTCCCCAAATGGTCACCAGATTGATGCCAACCTTGCGCCACCAAAAATCTGGACCTATGCAGAGGTTGTAGCTTGCTTTAAGGAGGTTAAAACAAAACCTACTGTTAGCTCTGCCAATGACAACCAGCAGCTTCCAGTCTTCCAACCAGAATAGGTAGTACAATTGAACTACTCAGGTGATGTGGTGAACAGTAGTGGCAGAACAAAGCATTGCCACTTCTATTCACTAGAGCAGGCACAACCTGGATCTCCCGCTCTTAAGACTCTAAGCCAAGATCCATGCCCTGCCAGTGCCTTGTCTGTAAACCTGAACCCTGCAAAAATCAAAAAAGCAAAAACCCATGGTATAAAAAACCCGGCAGTATGGTGATGACCATATTGTCATTTTTGATAATAAAGTTTTATGAACCTTTGGTTTGAACAAATCCTACCTTATCTAGTCTTAGCAATCTTTCATCTTAACTCCGGTCAAGTAGACCATCAGGCAACTGCCCCCTCTGGAGACCAACCTGCAAACCCTCCCCAGGCACTATACCATCCCCCAGGAGCCCCCTTTGGACCTATGAATTTTACCAAATACCCGCCCAACCCTGCCTACTCAGAGTATAGCTTGAAGACCATCCTCATTGCCAGCCCCTTGGCCAGAACTAGAAGACTGAATACATAGGACACAAAGAAAAGAGGATTAAGGTGCCGCTCTTATTGTTCAAAGACAAGTACAACTATCTGCCTGCCTACTTTGTTCCCATGACTCTTCCCTTAACCCTGCAACCTGACCGCCCAATGGAGACCCCCACTGCAGCTGAGACTACATCCACCTAACTTTTTGGAGTACTCTACATTACTTTGACGGGAATGATAGACACTATAGTTCCCAACTCAAGGCCTTGGTCTTTGCTTGGGCAACTTGTTTCCTATATTATGAAGTTAGCACCCATCCTACGGTGGGCATTACCCTCTGGCCCAGCTGTATTCCAACCTGAGCCAACCAATGCCTCTACTTATGCCTGGCTTCCTGACACTACCCAGGAGACAAGATACTGGATCTGGTTGCAAACCTTTTGGTAACCCAGCACTTTATCCAGCTCCCTTTATGGTGTGTTTTTTAAAACTTCAGGTGGAAGTCTAGAGTCCTTGGTCTGATGGGGTGGTGGAGGACCGCACTCAGCTATTAGCCTGGAGACATGAAACACATTGTGTGCGCTGGAGTAGACCGGGAGTTGTACCCTGTAGGCCATGGCTGATACCTTCTGGAGGACTTGGAGGGGACCAATGTGCCTTGGTCCAGGCTTGCACCTCACCTGGTTAAGTTTGAGATTCTTGGTATCCAGGTATACATTGGACCCTACTGGGAATTTAGGTGTAGGCCTTTGGTGTTTGTCTGCCTGAGTCTTGTAGCATTGTTAGGCCATTTGTAGGTTACTTTGTAGTTCCTCCTGGGTGTCTCAGAGAGTCTGGAAGTAATTGTTGGCCTGGGGAACAGTACCTGGTTGTCCTGAGGTTGGTATTTCTTGAGGAGAGTAGCCATAGTTAGCCTTAAAGGGGGTTATCTTAGTCCCTGAGTGGTAGGAGCTATTGTAGCTGAACTGAGTTAAGGGCAGCAGATCTGACCAGTTGTCTTGTTTGGCATTGACATAGGCTTAGAGATATGTTTCCAAGATTTGTTGATATGTTCTGTCTGTCCATTGGTCTGAGGATGGAAGGTGGTTTAAATGTTCAATTTTATCTGTAGCTGCCTCATGATTTTGCCCCAGAACTTGGAGGTGAGTTTTCTTCCTCTGTTAGAGAAAATGTCTTTTGGTAGTCCGTGGTGTCTGTAGATGTGCTCAAGGAACAGGCGGGCAATGGCTATGGCTGTCATCCCACTAGAGCAGGCCACAAACTCTGCCGCTTTGGTGAATCAATCTACTATTGAGGGTCTGGATGTACAAGCATTCTGGCTACCGCCAACCTACTTAACATCCAGCTATTGCCTGATTTAGTCCCCTTCCAATATACCATTTGACATACCAAGAATGGTAACCAAGCAATATCAACTGATTGTCCAAGTATCTAATGGCTTGAACCCATCTAGCACATTACCAACCCCTAGGTTCAATCCAACTAAATCCCCGCCACAGTCAAGTCTATATAAGTCTAAAGTATTATCCAATAAAATATACTTCTCTTTTTTCTCAATTCCATATTTGAATCTTCCTCAAAAGGCGCTCCTTATCACTGAAAGCAGCTACAGTTTTTTGACCACGCCCATGAGAGAGAAAATGACTGACCAAAACCCACCCACCTTTGCTCACGCACTCAACCAGGCCACATCCCAGGATACCTGGAAAACGTACTTCTGCGCCCACAACATTGATGAGGATATACCTAGTGGATGCACCATATTTGAAGGTCTGGTCATGCCCAAAGCATGCGCCAAGATTATTCAATACAGTTGCTCTCTTCAACCACAAAAAAACACAATACCACCTATCACAGGTGAAGTGACCAACACCAAATACATTGGTATCAACAAGTTCTTTGGTAAAAAAAAAGAAAATGTCATCAACTGGCTAGACCACTCAGCTGCTAAACTCTGCATCAGCCGCATCCTGCATAAAAAATGGGTTCAGGAAGCCAGCAAGCACCTGTACAAGGCTGCAGCTAACTGGTTTGCCACCTGGGTTGGCTCACAAACTGACAACCAGCTTGACAACTGGGAAGAGTTCAAAGCGGACATCACCCACAATTTCTGCATCACTGAATCCCTCCAAGACATTGCAATACAGCTCAGTGATCTTCCTCAAAAGACCACTATCACAGCTTACGTCAATTGAATTTGAGGAAATACATTGCAAAATCTAAAACTCAGCACAAACTGACAACATACACACCAGAGCATCATTCATCAACAGAATGAAACCCTCTGTTGCTGCCCTCATCTGCCCAGAGGCAAATACCTCCATGCCTGCGCTCATTGCAAAAGCCAAGCGCGCCAAAAAATGCCAAACATGGAATATGCTGCATGCTTTGGCAATTGCTCCTCAAATGGCAGTGGCAGAGAAAACTCCAATGGCTTCAAACGCCAAAACAGCAACCATAACAACAGCAACTCCAATTGCAACAATGGCAATCACATTCAAAGCCCAAACCACTCCTGTATCAAGAAAGAGGACACTGCCAAAGTTAACAATGCTGAAATAGCAACCCGCTATGAATCTGACCCCACATTCTCTGATCTCAAAGGTCTCAAAACAGAGGAACAGGGAAAGAGAAGGGGGAACAGGCTTAAGTGCCCCTGTCTCCCCCAACTTGATAAGAAACTGTACCAAGGCACAAACTCTGCTGCTTGCATCCCACATGTCACGCAATCCTCCATTTTTATGAACGTAAAAAATAAAGATCACTCACAACTTCTTGTCTACCCATGCACTTAAAAATCACATAAACCTAAAGCTTTATTTGACTCTGGTGCACAACACGCCATGGTTAGAAAACCATTTGTAACCAAAAAATAAGTAGTTAAATCCAACTTCAAATATGCCAGAATGGCAGATAAATCAAAGGTTCTACTCAAAGGCAAACACTCCCTTCAGAATTGACCTCCAATGCATACAAACGTCCATCAAAGGACTTTTCATGAACAACATAAACTACAACATTGTAGCAGGCATGGACTGGTTCTGCCAAGTGAACCCCAGTGTATGTTGGAAAACAAAAACCATGACCATCAAATGCAACGGAGTCAATTTTAACATACTCAAAGAACCAAATGACCTCATCCTAAGAGACACAGTATTTGTCCAGGTCATAAACCAAGATGACTCAGAACATCTAACCAAAGATAGTACCCTCCACATAATGAGGTACACTGAGTTCAATAACATACAAACACAAAAGATCCAATGCCCAGAACTTGTGGCACTCCTAAATGAATACACTCATGTATTCAAAGAAGAACTTACCAAGCTACCCCCCAAACGGGAGATTGAACATGGCATCAACTTATGAAAAGCCATGCCCAAGCCTGCATCCCTCTACAGACTCTTTCCCATGGAAACCCAAACCCTCAAAACACACATTGAGGACAACTTAGCTAAAGGCTTCATCTGCCTGTCTGAATCCTCATGGGGGGCAGCAGTATTCTTTGTAAAGAAAAAGGAAGGCACTCTATGTCTAGTAACTGACTATAGAGCTCTCAATGCAAGCACAGTAAAGAATAAATATCCTCTTCTACTTATAGAGGATCTGTTTGTAAGACTCTCAGGTGCCAAATTTTTCTCCAAAATTGACCTCACCTCAGGGTACAACCAGGTTGAAGTAAAGGAAAAGGACATATCAAAAACTGTGTTCTGTACACAATTTGGATCCTTTGAATGTAGAGTAATGAACTTTGGGATGACCAACGCTCTTGTAACGCTTGTCACCATGATGAAAAAATCACTAAACAGTATCTCAAATACATTATGCTACCTTGACAATATCATCATATTCTAAAAACCAAAGAGGAACACCTCACGCATGTCTGCAAGACACTTGATTGACTTGCAAAGCACAAACTTTACGCAAAACCAAGTAAGTGCCAATTTATGGAAAAGGAACTCCTGTTCTTGGGCCACATTGTCTCTGACGGTGGCATCAAAGCAAATACAGACAAAATAGAAGCCATAAATAACATGCAACGCCCCACCTCTGTTAAACAACTTAGATGCTTTCTTGGTATGGTAGCTTACCTAAGGAAATACATCAAAGACTGCAGAAAACTAACTGCACCAATCAATGACTTAACCAAGGGTAATTCCAAAAAGAAATTCATCTGGACTCCAGAATGTGACAATAATGTCCATTTATTAAAACAAGCTCTGATCAAAGCACCAATCTTGCAATACCCTAACATTAACGGGTGCTACAAGCTTGAGTCAGATGCCAGCAACACCGCCATTGGTGCAGTCCTGTGCATCTGCCAGCCAGGGGCAAGACTTCCTGCCAGTATGTTACAAAAGCAGAAAACTAAATAATACTGAGCAGAGATACCAAATACACAATAAGGAATTGGTAGCAATATACCACGCTTGCAAGAAATGGAGATGTTACTTAGAAGGACATTTAAACGTCTGAGTACTAACTGACCATAAATCCTTAATCTATTTCAAAACTCAGAACACATTTGCACGGCAGCAAGCCAAATGGATGTCCTTGCTGGAACAGCTTAACCTGGACATCCAGTACAAAAAGGGGCAGAGTTGGTCACAGCTGATGCTCTCTCTAGACTATGTCAGCCTAGAGAGAATCACCCTGACCACCTGGACCCTGACTGGCCAAACCTGTACAGCACTGAGTATAAAACCAAAGGGAAAGACCCTTAACCCATCAACTGGCCCAAAATATATTAGTAAGAAACAAGAAGTACTTCCATGTATCAAATGGCACGGTATACCAACTTATTAATGACAAACATATCCCGTACATCCCACTCCCACAAAGAGTTGACATCATACTAAGACATCACCACCTGCTAGGCCATAAAAAGGCTAACAACCTATACCTCACACTAAAAGAGATAGTATGGTGACCCAAACTCAAGCAGGATATAGTTGATGCTCTTAAGAAGTGCACAGTGTGCAAGAAATACACCAGTACAAAGGCTCCTCAGCCAACGGTCAACCCAGTACCAGGCCCTGAACCATTTAAGATTTGGGGGCTAGATATAGTGGGCAATCTACAGAATTAACTTATACAGTATGAAACATCTCTATGTCAACAATTCCAAAAATTATTTTTGCTTTATCTTTTATAATGTCAATTAAAAACTCAAAATAAAAATTAAAACTTGCTTTTATTATCAGTATCAACTATTTAAGTCAGAAAAAATATCCTTGAATAAATAAAATAAGAAAAATATTTTTGGGATCTTGTCAACATGGAGGATGTTTCATACTGTATGAGTTAATTCTTGAGGCTGCCATGTAGTGGGGCCCTTCCCAGAAATGAAGACAAACCAACATTTCTTAATTGTAGCTATCAACTTTGCCACACGCTGGCCCATCTGCTGGGTAACAAAGGACCGCAAAGCAGAACCATCAACTGTTTTGTTAACAAAGCAATCATAGCCAACTACAGCACCTCAGACTATATCATAACTGATGGAGCAACTGAGATATCAGGTCACGTAGTAAATGATAACTTGAAATCCAAAAACAGTAAACATTCCACAACCTCTCCATATAGGCCACAGGCCAACAGCAGAGTGGAACACCTAAACAGCAGCCTTATCAGGACCCTAGAGAAAATAATGGATGGCAAAGCCAAAGACACATGGCCACTATATGTGAAACATGCAATACTAGTATCCCAAGTCTGTACCAACCAAGGGTCAGGCTATCTACTGTTTGAGCTAACTTACAGGTACAAACCAGAAGCAATCACCCCCAACAAACAGCCATACATAAAGATCCCCCTGGGGAAATCCTCCACAGTAGAACAAGTACCAAATCTACAACACATCTGCCTCAAAGTTAAAATAGCAGAAATAAAGAGGCTCAAAACACAAAAGGTAACCTCCACAGAGGAACCACTTCCCATCAACTCCCCTGTCTGGATTCTAGCTGGCAACAGAAAGAAACTAGACTCAGTACACAGGGGACCAGGAATAGTCATCAAATACAGACCAGATCACAACACTTACCTAGTAAAATTCCAAAGTGCCAAAAACCCAATTATCAAGAAATACCACAGAACCTGTCTCCGCCTCAGTAAAGGAGAGCACTTTACCAGACTGGTTCCAACTAGCAAACAGCTCCAGGAGCATCAGGTGGCAGCTGTTAAGACAAAGCCCCCTCCTGATGCACCAGAGTAACCCCTTAAGGGGGTGTCAAGGGTCTGGATGTACAAGCATTCTGGCTACTGCCAACCTACTTAACATCCAGCCATTGCCCAATTTATTCCCCTTCCAATATACCTTTCAACATACCAAGAATGGTAACCAAGCAATATCACCTGATTGTCCAAGTATCCAGTGGCTTGAACCCATATTTCACATGACCAACTCCTATGTTTGATCCAACTAAATCTCCCCGCACAGCTCAATCTATATATGTCTAAAGTATTATCCAATAAAATATACTTCTCTTCTTTCTTAATTCTGTATTTGAAGCTTCCCCAAAAAGCGCTCCTTATCACTACAAATACTAGGATGCCAGTGAACCCTTTGCTCAGAGGAAGATTGGTGATAAAATCCATGGAGATTGATTCCCATGGCATTGTGGGAATCTGGAGGGGTTGAAGGAGTCTGTGAGGTTTCTGCGTAGAGTGTTTGTTCCTCATGCATGATACACACCAACCAATGTAGCCCTTCACCTGTGAGAACATGTAGGGCCACCAGTAGTTCAAGTGGAGCCTTTCCATGGTTTTTTTTACTCCCCTGTGACCTCCCAGAGGAGAGTCATGGATCTCTCTGAGGAATTGGTCCTGGATAGCCCCTGGGGGAACCACCAATCTGCTGTGTCTGGTGAGTAGACCCTGTCTCAGCTTGTAGTTGCGGTTTGGGTTAGCAGAATTCATCTTGTTCACTATCCCCTGGATCATTGGCAAATCCTTTTGGGCTACCTTGATCTCATCTTCCAATGTGGAGGTGGGTTGGGATATACCTAGGACCATGAGCAAAAATTGTTTGGGTCTAAGAACCAGGCGGGTGTTGAAGTGGTCATATGAGTGGTCCCAATTATTGAGGTCTTCCCTTCAACTAAGGTCGTCTGGGGATTATTGGTATGTCCTGGGATGTAGCTTATTTTGAAATCATAAGAGGACAGGTCCAAGGCTCACCTAGCCAAACACTGGCAGATCTTCCTGTTTTCTGTGAAGTATAGAAGGTCCCTATGGTCTGTACACAGAATGATTATGTTCTTGGCTCCTTCCAGGTATCTTTGCTAATGTTTGAAGGATTTCAAAATTGCCATGAGTTCCTTCTTTTAAACGTTGTAGTTCTGTTCACAGTCCAGTAGTTTCTTGGAGAAGTATGCCACAAGGTGGTATACTCCAGGCTCCCCTTCCTGAAAATGACCCACCCCTAATGCAAAATCTGAAGCATTAATTTCCAAAAAAATTGAAGCTCAGGGTCTGGTCTTCTCAGGACCAGGGCAGAGGTAAAGGCTATCTTAAGGGCCTAAAAGGCTTCCTGAGCTGTGTCCAACCATTCAAAGGGTACACTCTTAGCCATGAGGGTGGTGAGGGGATGGGCTATCTTGGCAAAATCCTTAATGAACTTCCTGCAGAAGTTTGCCAAGCTCAAGAATCCCCTAAGTTTGGTCCTGGAATCGGGGATTGGCCAATCCAGTACTGCAGCCACCTTGGAGGGATCAATGGCAAATCCCTCCTTTCAAATGGCATAGCCCAGGAATTCTACCTCAGGTTTCATGAATTCACACTTCTCTTGTTTGCAGTAGAGTTTTGCTTCCTGGAGTCTGGACAGGACTTTATCAAGGTCTTAGAGATGGGTAGTCTCATCCTTTGAGTATACCAGGATGTTTTCTAAGTACACCACACACATACGTCCAGGAGTTTAAACAAGATCTTGTTCATAAGGGCCTGGAACACAGAGGGGGTGTTGTACAAGCCAAAGGGAATAACTAGGTATTTTTATAATCCAAACTGTGTGCAGACCGCTGTTTCCATTTGTTGTCTTCCGCAATTTGGACCTGGTTGTAGGCATTGTGTAGGTTGAGCTTGAAAAATACATATGCTCCTGTCAAGAAATCTGTAAGTTGCTCCGCAGAGGGGCTGGATAGCAATCCTTCACTGTGATGGCATTGAGCGGGCTGTAGTCAATGAATGGTTGTAGTCCTCTGTCACTCTTCTTTACAAAGAAGATTGGGGAGGAGCACAAAGACTGGGAGCACCTCATGTGTCCCTTGGCAACTAACGCTGATATGTACTCCTTCAAGACAATACCCTGGGTGTGTGTGGTGGGGTAGACTTTGCCCCACTAGGGTGTCTCTACAGGTATGAGTTCAATGTGAAGGTCACTAGCCCTTTTCTTGGGGAGGGTTTACAGGGGGCTTCATTAAAAACGTCCTCATATTGTGACAGGATGCTTTCTAAGGTTGGCAAGATCTCCACCACGTTCAAGGAGGGGACAGTGGTTTATCCCAAAGTCATGTTGCCTGACTTCCCATTACTGGAGATATTGACTTGGTGTGTATCCCAGTCTATATTGCATTTAGCTTGCTCCCACTATTGCATCCCCAATATGACGGGGAAGGACAGGTCCTTCAGGGCCAAAAAGTTGAGCTCAAAGGGTATTCCGCCAATTTCTACTGTAGTGGGCTGGATTACTCAATATACTGGGGGTGTACTTCTGTTGGCTAGGCAAGCAGTTCCTCCTGGTTGGGTCTGCAAGACTAAGGTTTCTATGAGTAGGAGATCAATGAAACTTCTCATGGCCCTGGTGTCTAGCAATGCAGTGGTGTGTGTTCAAAGTACTGAAGGAAATTGTTATAGGTACCGTAGAGTAGAGAGGAGTAGTTTTTTATTACCTTCCTTGTCAACCGCCATCAATGATTGGGGGTTTGAGGGGGGGGTTTAAAGGGATTTGGGCGGGCTGTAGGGCAATTCATGACTGTGTGCCCTGCCAGGCCACATTACATGCAAAGCCCATGAGCTACTTGCCAGGCCTTCTCTTTGCTGGAGAGCATGAATTCACTGCCCAGTTTAGGGACCATTCCCGGGTGTAGGGGTTTCTCTTTGGTGTTGGCTTTAGGGGGGAGTACCTGGATGGCGGCCACCTGGGTGGGATGCTTGACCAGGGTCTCCTTGTAACATCTATCCCAAGCTTATACTTCCTTAATTACTTCCTCATAGGTGTCAGATAGTTTATGGTGAAGTAGGAAGTCCTGAACTTGTGAGGAGAGTTCTGTGTAGTAAAGGTAGCAAGCTTCATTGTTATCTAGTTGAAGAGCCTCTTTAAGCTGGGAGAACTTCTTGGTGTAGCTGGCCATGGAAGAAGTCCCTTACCAGAGGAAGTATAGCTTGCATCAAGTGTCATTTATGTCTTCAGGTGAGCTGACTGAGTCTAATAATCTCTGACTAAAGACATGGAAGTCATGACATAGGTTGGGCTCTTTGAGATTGACTGCCGCAAACCAGTCTTGTTATTGTTTGAAGAGTTGGTTAGCTACATGAAGCACATTCTGAATGTATGTGGTGTACTTGGAGGGTTCATATTTGAATAGTGTGTGATAGAATGAGAGCAGGGTGAAAATGGACTACTTCTCACTGAAATAGATAATGGCCTTGGATAGATGGTTAAGGACCACATTCTGTACTTGGTGGGTAGCTGTGGGATGAGTCTTATCTCCTCTAGACTGGAGAGTTTAGAAACATTTAAGGCAGGTGTAACAGGTAGTGATGAGTGCAACCAGGGAGGTCACACACAAGAGGGCCAGGTATTTGATCAAAGCTGTTCCTTAGGCTTGCTGGGATAGCCCCTGTGGGGGTGCTATTATACTGTAATATCCAGTTATGGTAGGTACTACTTGCAGCAGGTATGGCAGGAGGTTGGCAAATTGAAAGCCAGTCAGGGTGGTGATTATTGGGTAGATGGACATCAACCAACAGAAGACCTTAGCATGGAGGTTGTATCTTCTGAAGCTCCTGGCAAAGTATGTTAACACATAGTACATGGAGGTGTACACTACAATAGACAGCGTGGAATGCAGGGACACTAGGGGAGGCCAGGAACCAGGGTAGGAGGAGTTGAGTTGTCCAGGGTCATAATGAAGATCATGACCTAGCCCTTCTGGTGAGGGCCTAAGAACTCTGGTCCTTGTTGATAGCCTCTAATCCCAAGGCAAGCTGTAAGCACAGCTGTGAAGATGAGATGGTTCATCTTCCTTGGATTGGAGGGAGTTTGACGGGGACTAACTAGTTTTAAAGTTGACTTAAGTTTTAAGTGAATTTAGCTTTATTGAGGGTATTAGGCTCAATAATAGCACAAGTTATTACTGAGGAGGGGTCCCTTATTTATAGTGCTTCCCACTTGCAAAACTTTGTAAGTGGGAATGAAAGCAAGGGATTGGAGAACCCAAAAGTTTGGACAAGGTGATTGGGAATTGGGGTTTGAGAAGATGGCCAAATTCTTGTTCTTTGACAATCTGTTAGGGGCTTGGTCATTCTTTCCTAGAGCCAATGATTTTTCCTGGGTATGGAGTCAGGTGATGGTGAAGACTCATGGAACTTTCAAAATCTATTTTTGTTTTGGAAGACTTAGTTTTGCTGGGGTCTGGGCTCAAGTATGTGGTTTGGTCCTCTGAATCACATTGGTTTGGAGTAAAATTATTTTTAACTTTTGAAACCTGATTTGTCCCATCTTCTGAAAGGTCAGAATAATTTTTAGAATCTGAACCCTGGATTTGCCCTTCTTATTAAGGGCCGGAATTAATCAATGTTTTCCCCTGCAACCAGGGACTTTTTTGATTGGTTGCAGGTTATAGGGCTTCTGATTGGCTGTGGGATGGGACCTGGGACCCAGTTGGGTGACTGGTAGCCAACTGGGACCTGGGGAGCAAGCGGGTGGGCTGGCAGCAGGCCTGCTGGGGGCTGGCTGGGCGCGCGGTGGCTGGCAGGTGGGAGCCTGGCAGGGTGCTGGAGGGCGGCTGGGCAATCAGGTGGCTGGTGGGGCAGTGGGAGTTTGGTGGGCAAGCAGGGGGTCAGCAGGAGGCCTGCTGATGGCTGGCTGGGGGCTTGCAGGTGGCTGGCTGGGTGGTGGGGGTTTGGTGAGCAAGCAGGGGGTCAGCAGGAGGCCCGCTGGCAGCTGGCTGGGCGCAGGGAGGCTGGCAGAGGGTGCTGGCAGGCATGACAAGCATCTGTGCAGTTGCAGCAGGCGCCTGCTTGGATGATAAATTATTCCGGCAACTATTGGATTCTGTCTCCTCCTTTATTTGATTTTTATTTTCCCCAAATAAAGGGAGAAAATCTTCATTAAATTTTACCTTTTTAATTGGATATTCTCCTATTTTTTTCCAACTTTGCCCCTCAGTCAAAATTTGTTTTATGTCAGGAATATTCCTGACAGCATGCTACATCTTGTAGCATATTACTCCAAGAAAAAGCTTCCTTCCAAAGGAAACTACCTGATCTACAACAAGGCAATGCTTACAATAATGAAAACCCTGAAACATTGGCAACATTACTTATGTGGTGCCAAATTTCCAGTAAAGGTCCTAACCAATCACAAGAACTTGGTTTAATTCTTTAAACCCAGAAAGCTGAACCAGAGGCAAGCCAGATGGGCATTGGAACTGGCCAACTACATCTTGACCATTAACTACAAGTCTGGGAAGATGAACGTGGTACCTAAAGCCCTGAGTAGAAGAGCTGACCTGGCCCCTTCCTCTACAGAAACCAAGGACTATAACACAATGTACTCCTTGACCCTGCCAGCCTAGGCATCCAACTGATGTACATGAAGATCATGGCCCACAAACCTGACATAATTGAGATGCAGAAACTAGACAAGTACTCAACAGAACTTATTGCTAACTTGACCTCAGATCCAGAGAGCCACCACCAAAAGAAAGGATTCTCACTGAAAGGATCCACTCTGCTACTACATAACCAGATCTACATACCAGAAGGCAAAATAAGGATCAAAGTACTCATTGACTATCATGGTTCAGAGATGGCTGGCCACCCTGGCAGACTCAAGACACTCTGAGAAATCAAGAATAATTATGCTTGACCCTGGCAGGTCAAAGACGTGGCCGCTTAAATCAAAGGTTCTGAGACGTGCAGAAGTACCAAAACCCATAGATCCAAACCTAAAGGCCTGCTAAGACACTAGACATGCCAGAGGGATCCTGGCAGTCTTTTTCAATGGATTATATTTTTAGAACTACACCCTCTAATTTGTTCAACACCATTCTAGTCATAGTAGATAGGTTTACTAAGATGTCCTACTTGGGGCAACTGTGGTAAGTTTGACTCCCTGGTGATCAACTCCCTGGTACTCAACACTTTGTCAAGTACCAGGGATTTGAGTACTGCATATTCAAATCTATTAGTATTTTTGGCTTAACTGATTTAAAGCTAATTTTTACTAGTGATTCAGGAGTTTGAAACCA
Source organism: Entomophthora muscae (assembly GCA_014839935.2). NCBI lineage: Eukaryota > Fungi > Entomophthoromycota > Entomophthoromycetes > Entomophthorales > Entomophthoraceae > Entomophthora > Entomophthora muscae. The sequence continues at coordinate 162,535 of QTSX02001543.1, read as the reverse complement.
AAATATGAGATTAAATTTTCTTAAATTTGACTCTGTTTAATAAATTGGTTAGCTAAAAAACGGATTTAAGGGATAATTTATAAGTAAATTGAATGATAGAAATAAAAAACCTGTGTTTGACACTCTGAAACAAAAAGGGATCATTTTGAAACTTTTTAAGTCAAATCCTAATTTTATTAATAAAAACATATTCACTTATATAACTTTTATTATTTACTATTATATTTTTATTATTAGTGTCCATAGTTGTTGATTAAGCTCCCAAGCACCACTATACTGGATTTAGCGGTATAGACATTAATTAAATACCCCACTTTTTTTACAGTATGTCATTTCTGGGTTTGTGGATTAAGTGGTGCCACATAAATTAAGACCAATTTATTAAGAGATTTCATATGTAATTTATAAAAAACAGAAACTTGGCTCACCCTCTGTTTGACTCTATCCACTTGCCACCCAATTGGTTTTGGATTTTACTAATCAAAGAACTTGTAATTAAGGCTAAATTAATATGTGACGCACTATGAGCGCCACTCAACACTAGTCCACTTGACACTTTAACTTGGGGATTAGCTCAGAGAGCTTCTTAGCGTTTTAACCAACACTATGGTAAATAATTTGCTCCCAGCTCCTTACAGCATACCTTAATCACTAATAAACACTTTCCTACTCATTAATGTTTTAATTTATATTGTATTTTTTATTTTTTAATCATATGAAACTGCCTTGCTTTTGGGTTAAATTTTGAACCTGTTTTAAATTTAAGCAAGTTTTATATGTAAAAACATAGTAAATTTGATTTTTCTGCTCAACTCCAGCATACTTGATGGTGTGAATTCAGCTTTTCCAACTGATTGGCAGTGCCAAACTTGACACTTTTACTATGTTTTTAATTTTTAACTCCCAATAAAAAAGTTCTGCATAATAATTTTTTTGATAAATAATTATTTATTTTTTCAAGTTTATACTTCTGGGAAGTACTGTAAATTCAGAACCTAAACATAAAAATGCGGGATTGTCAAATCCTTGGTCCAAATTTTGAATCACTTTTGCGGGATAGCCTTTTTTAATTAAATTGAATTCTTTGTATTTTTATTTGAATTTTTAAAAATGTGGGAACTCATAGACACTTTGCAAAGTTCAAGTCAAACTCCATATTTCCAATGGACAAAATAAATTAACTGGAATCAGATTTGAAGCATTCAAATCCATCAACCATTTTCATTAAGTTTACTATGTTTTTTGAAATTGCGGGATTGTCAAATCCAAGAGCCAAATTCCAAATCACTTTTGAATGCCACTAGTAAACTCAGATATTAATTGCAGGAACTGGAATCCAAATTGAATGTAAAGTAAGAAACTAGGAAAAATAAATCCAGATCAAGAAGCTCCACTCTGGATAAAATCAAATGGAAAATACAATCTTAACAACCATGTTTAGACATGAAATTAAGTGAAATTTAAAAAAATCTAAACTGGAAATAATGCAAATTTCTGCACTCTAAATCACTAATATAGCAACTATAAACCCATATAATGATTTATGAGCTACCTTCCTGATGACGCAGAATTTTTTAAAAGTTTTTTGGCCCCCAGAGTATCCAAGGGGCCAACAAAACTTCTTTTCAAGGAAGAAAGGAGAGGAAAAGATAAACCATCAGATTGCTACACTATGTATTCATGTACTTCTATTAAGGATACTTGATTACAGTAGATTTCAGAAAATACTAATAATAAAATAGAATTATACATACAATCTATTTTCACTATGTTGCCTTTTCCTTGGTGTGTTGATAGTTCATTTGCTGTTGATAAGGCGTTTGCATTTAATTGGATTGTTTCACCTCCAGTTGCCTTGACAATAGGAAATCAAGTTGCCTCCGCGACCACAGTTGTCCTCAGGGAGGCAACTGGAGGTGAAACCATCCAATTAAATGCAAACACCTTATCAACATCAAATGAACTATCAACACACCAAGGAAAAGGCAACATGGTAAAAATAGATTGTATGTATAATTCTATTTTATTATTAGTGTTTTTTAAAATCTACTGTAATCAAGAATATAAATTTTAGCCGTCCTAAAATGAAATAGGGTGATTTTGAGAATGCCTGATTCCTAAAAGAATTAGCACAAATCCACTCTAGATCATTTAGCATCCTTTTTGAGACACCCATAAATTATATTTATCTCAAATTCCTTGCAATTATGATTTGAAACTTGGTTCTTGGATTTGACAATCCTGCAATTTCAGATTTGTTAATTTTTACATGATGTCTATGATTTGTTTGACATACAGGAAATCTCAAATCATAACATTAGAATACCACATTTCTGATTCATGTATCCCGCATTTGTTTGCTGTGTTTTGTCTTTTGTTATATGAGTTATCTGCTCAAGAGATTTTAAATTTGCCAATTTAAATAAATCAAAAAAAGTCAAATTAATGTTTGATTTTTTTAAATATTTTATTTTTCACTCAGCTGAGTTGCCCGCAAAAGTGATTTGAAATTTGGACCAAGGATTTGACAATCCCACATTTTTACGTTTAGGCTCTGAATTTACAGTATAATAAACAAAATAAGGGAAAGATTTAAGAAGAGAATGATATTTTATTGGATATGAATATAGAAAGATATACAGTATCATGGCAAGCCACATGTTGTCCATGTACGTCGTGGAGGTCATGGGGCTTATCTGAGTAATGTTCCTCTTGAATCATGAGGCTTAGCCAAGTTGTGTTCCATTTAGGACCTGGATTGAGTGATCCCTGTCATAGATGGTTAACTAATAAAGGTGCCACAAGTTTATTGACTGGACAGTGAACCATTCAGTGAGCCGTTTGGTGATTTAATCAGGGTGTTAATTCCTCAAGAGGAAGTAATCAAAGATGTTGCAATATTTCCCCCTGAGGTGCTGCAAGGTTGAGCCTTGGGAATTTTCTTGAGAGTATGAGGTATTTAAGCTTGGTATTAATACAGTTTGGTGTTGGGCACAGGGAGCCTTGATTTTTGCTGGGCTGTTCTTGCTTTACACATTTGGAGTTGGTTGTGGTGCATATGTTTCAGTTCATTTTAAGCTCCAATCCCTTTGATGAGGTAGGTGTTATTGGGCTTAACTTCCATGACAATACCTGGTCCGCGTAACTCTGGATCTAGTTTGTGTTGGTCAAGATTGATGACCCAGATCTTGTCTCTGACTTGGAACCTTTCTTACTATAATGGTATTCTTTCCCGCTGGACCCTTTGGTGCTCCATATTTTTTTGGCCCTTTCTGGATTGTAGTACTTTTGGGTCATTACTGTCTGGTATCTTATTTGGAAGTGGCAGTTGTGGATCTGTGGTTGTACTGACAAGTGCAGATTTCTGACCATAAACAAGTTTGTAAGGGCTTTTGCCCATATTGCAGTTGATCCAAGTTCTGCAGACCATAAGGGTGGTTGGTAGCATATCAACCCAGGATTTTAGATTGTTGGCAGATAACTTACTGAGGGCTTCCACTAGAGAGCTGTTTAGTTGTTCTACACGTCCATTTGCTTGTAGGTGATATGGGCTGGCTGTGGCATTTTTTATTCCGTTTTTGGCAAGATAGATGTTGGTGTCAATAGCTTTAAGTTCAGTGCCTCTATCTGTGATCAGGAGGTCAGGTTTCCCAAACTTTGCTATGATCTCTTTGCCAATGAATCTTCTCACACCGTTGCCCTTGTGCTCTTTTGTGGCTTGCACTACAGGCCATCTGATTGTATAGTTGATAGCTGTTATGATGTACTTCTTGCCTTTGCTTTCACCAGGCATAGGTCCCACAATATTCAACAAACATACCTTGAAGGGTTGTGTGATGGATACAGGTACTAATGACTTGGATGGTGCTTTGGTTTGGGCATACTTCTCACAGACTTCTTATTGCTCCAGTACTTCTCTGATATCATCTAGCATGTTGGGCCACCAGTAGCGTGTCTTAAGGTATTCATGCAAGTTTCTGCTACAGGTGTGTCCTAAGTCTCTGTGATATTGGAGGATTGTGTCAATCTTTTGTGTTGAAAGGACGTAGGGTACAGTGTCACCATTTGGAAGTATTTGGTGGAGGGTACCATATACGTTTTTGAACAGTTGTTTGTTCTTGAGGACTTTCTCTTGTATTTCCATTGATGTACCAGGTGGGAACCCTTCCTGGAGATTCCCCATGATTAGCATGGGCCAGTTGGGGTTGCCATCAGTGCAAAGGATGTGTTTATTGTATAGCCTTGATAGGGCGTCCGAAGTAAGCATCTCCTTGCCTAGCTTGTATTCAATTTTCATGGGGTATCTCTGTATGAGACTCATCCATTTAGCTTGTCGTCTTGACAGGTATTTTTCTGTTTTGAAGAATATCAAGGACTTGTGGTTGGTGAGTACCTTGACTGTCTGGGCTCCTTCCAGGTAGCATCTCCATTTCATGAGGCAGTGTATGATGGCAACCAACTCCTTATTGTGTATAGGGTATCTTTGTTTGCCGGCTGATAGCTTCCTGGATTCATATGCCACAGAAAAAAAGTCTTTTTGGGCTGTTTGGGTAAGGAGAACTCATCCTATGGCATAGTTGGAGGCGGCAGTTTCAAGCTCATAGATACCCTCACGGTTTGGGTATTGTAGGATGGGGGCAGTAATCATGTGTCCTTTCTGTTGGAAGAAATGTTGATCTTATAAGGGTGTCCAGACAAATTTGGTTGTTTTTCAAGTGATGTCTGACAAGGGAGCTGTTAGGGCGCCCCAGTCAGGGATGAATCTGCGTACGTAGGCTACCATTCCAAGAAAAGTGTGGAGTTTTCTCTTGCTCCTTGGGGCTGGCATCTCCATTATGGCATGTATCTTATCTGGATCCGGTTTGATACCGTCTTTGCTATTGATGTGGCCAAGGAATGGGAGTTTAGTCAAGAAGAACTCACATTTGAACGGCTTGGTAATCAGTTGGTTGTCTTCCAGGGTACAGAGAACTGCACAGACATCTTCCCAGTAATGTTACAGGTTGGGACTGTAAATGATGATGTTGTCCAGGTAGATATTGCTCTTTTTCCAATGTGTTCCTTGAATACTTCATTAATGAAGGTTGCAAAGGTACTGGGAGCATTTTCCATGCCAAAATTGAGAACAACACATTCAAAGGATCTGTATTTAGTTAAAAACACAGTCTTTGGAATGTCTTCAGGTTTCATGCAAATTTGGTGGTAACCTGCTGTCAAATCATTTTTTGTGAAGATTTGGGACCCCCCAGGGCATCAAAAAGGTCATCAATGAGGGGCAGGGGATACCTGTTCTTAATTGTGACCTTGTTGAGGGGCCTGTAGTCTGTGACCAGGCAGAGTCCTCCGTCTTTCTTTGCCACAAAGAAGACAGCGGCACCAAAGGGTGACTTTGAGGGTCTGATGAGGCCTTTTTTGAGTGCTTTTTCAAGGTAAGCTTTTAGGGCGTTGTCTTCTTGTGGTGTGAGGCAGTAGATGGGTTGTGCTTTAGGTATACTCCCTTTTAGGTCAATTTTGTGTTACATATCCCAATCAGGGAGTAACCTGGGTAGTGTCTCTTGAAATTCAGAGGGAAATTCATTGACTAGCTGGTTTTTAATTATGTTCTGTTTGTGTTGAGCTTCTGTGTTTTTTAAGGTGAATAACCTTGTACGTACAGGTGCTCTAATTAATTTTTCTTGGGTCAGTTTCTTCTCCTGTTTCCATGATTTTCACAAATATGTGGTCCCTCATGAGAGTGTCAAGATTTGTTGGGTATAGTGGTGGTGGACTTATCCTTGCTGTATGGTGAGGGTTGCACTTTCCCAGTCAATATGAGGTTTTGTCTTTCTCATCCAGTCTAGGCCAAGTATGATATTGTATTTGGGGATTTTTATGATAGGGCCACTAATTGTTGTTTGTACATCTCCAATTTGGGCACAGAAAGGTTTTGCCTCATGGGTAACTGGTGTGCTTCAGTTATCCACCATGAGGACCCTCTTGATGCTACTTCAAGTGGTAGGTCTTCATGGGGTCTGTGAAGCTCTTGTTGATGAGAGATTGATCTGCTCCAGTGTCAAATAGTGCTATACCCTGGTATCTGCAAAATCAGAAAGGATAAATGAGGAGTTGATTTCCAGTTTGGACGGCAAACAGTAGAGGATTGCTGGAGGGAACTTGGATCATGGAGATTGAATACATGTCCTGTTTTCTGTACAAGTCTTGTGAAGTGGGGGAGGGCGGCTTGCCTAAGCACTCCCCTGAGCTTTTTCCTCCTTGTTGGTATCTTTGGGGCTGGCCTGGTTGGCTTGTGCAGTGCAGTGCAATTCCTGGTTCAAGGATGGGTATTGTTGGCTCAGTTGTTTTGCTTATTGGGGCAAGGTTCTTTCTTAGCCGCAGGGTTTTCCTTACGCTTGTTGGTGGCATGTAGATTGTCAGACTTCTGAGCTGCATGCTTTCCCTCTAGGAATACATCCTCAAGGTTCTTGCAGCAAGTCATGTCAAACTGACGTCTAATGTGTGTGGGAAGGCCATTGTAGAAGTCTAGGCGCAGCCCAGGTTCATTGAAGTTGATGGTGTTGGGTGCTCGGTTGCGTAGCCCTTCATATACTGCAATGTACTCTTTGATGGTTCCTGTCATTTTGAAGGTTCAAAGCTCAGTCATGATCACTATGTCTGAGTCCTTCATGGAGAACTTTTTGAGGGATGTGGTCTTGAACATTTCCCAATTCTTCTTCTGGTCGGGGTGTTGGGCTAGCCATTTGGTTACAAAACGTGAAGCAGTTCCTGTGACACAAAGGTCAATCTTGCTGACCCATAGTTTTTGAGGGTAGACACTTGTTTGAACTTGCTTTGTGTACTGTTGATCCAAAGGGAGGCGTATTTGTGGCGTAGTCCTGTGAAGGCGCCAATTTCAGCGGTGTGCAGGCATTGAAACACAATATTGGGTATTTCAGGCTGTGGAGGCACTGTTGTGGTTGTTGTGGTGGGCAACAGTCTGCGGGCTTTGAAAGCATTGTACTGATTGATGGGCACAAGGACGTTATTGTATATGACAAGGCCTGCAGGGACGTCTTGTCCTACTTAATAATCTCTCCAGCCATTAGGGAGTACCATTGTTTGGGCTCTTTTCTTGGGAGGAATTTCTCCTTTATGTTGGGTAGGTATGGATAACCTACCTGTGCTACCACTGTTAAGTTTATACTTTTAGAAAGTATAATAAACAAAATAAGGGGAAGCTTTAAGAAGAGAATGATACTTTATTGAATATGAATATAGGATAATATAGTATCATGACAAGCCACATGCTGTCCATGTACATCATGAAGGTCATGGGGCTTATCTGAGTAATGTTCCTCCTTGTGTCATGAGGCTTGATCAAGTTGTGTTCCATTTAAGACGTGAATTGAGTGATCCCCGTCATAGATGGTTGACTGATAAAGGTGCCACCAGTTTATTGATGGGACAGTGAATCATTTGATGAGCTGTTTGGTGATTTACTTGGGGCATTAATTCCCCAAGAGGGAGTAATCAAAGATGTTGCAACACATGCTTCACAACTACCTGCTCACAATACAAAACTGGATCAATACCAGGCTCAAATCCATGCCAGTCTCAAGAAAATTCCCAAGGCTCCATCTTCCAGAACCCCAGGGGGAGATGTCACAACATCTTTAATTACTCTCTCTCAGGAAGGTAGTTCCATGAGTAATTATAAAGTCAGTGGCACTCTTATCAATTGCATATTGAATATGGGGAATAAACCTTTTGAATCCTAAATGAAACAATTACTTGGATAAGCCCTATGACAACCATGACATACATGGACATTATAGGGCTTCCCATGATACTATATAATCCTCTAAACTCATATCAAATAAATTATCATTCTCTTCTTATTTCCCCCTTTATTTTTTGAGTATATACTTCTTGGAAGTATATACTCAACAAAAATAAAAATTGTATATTCTTCTTCATATTTTTTAAATTAAAAAAAATGTGAATTTGAATTTGATTTTTATTCAAAAAGATAATTTTAGTTTAAATTTATATACAAATACCACTCACCAGAAAACAGAAAGCCGTCTGAGGCCTTTTACTTTTTTTTTTGAAATTTTGGATCCCCCCAACATAGGGGAATCCAAAAGACAGTTCCAGGGAAGGGATGATTACAGCAAATGATGTAATATCATTTTTCTCTCAACACAGCCCTAGCTGGCTGGGAGTATTTCAAAAGCTCAATGCAGATATATCTGGCTGGGAGCTGGGTGCCAATTGCAAAAAAAATCTTGATGCATTAGACCTGTGGCGGATCCAGGAAATTCATGCTTGCTTCTTCATTATCCTGGTCTGACTCTTTTACAGTTTGATTGGGAATCCTTTACGTAAGCTTCAATGAGCTTGGATTCCAGGCAAGCAATCTTGGTGTTAAACTTGTCACCATCTGGTGATCACTTCCACGTTTTTTGCTTCCCATAGTCTTAGTTGCAGACCATCTCTTTCATTCCATGGTAGTCTTATTTCAGTTAAAAGCCAAAAACACAAAGCATAAAAAGATTGAGGGGAAAGCAACCATTGTCACACATAAGTATCATTTTTACTAATTATTATCATGTTTCCATTATATACCAATTGGGGTACATTTGGCTGAAAATCCCTCTGGTTCTGGAATCACACCTGGATTTCTATCACATGGTTTATGACATAACAGCATCATCTAATCCAGATCTTTACCAAAAAGATCTTCACACTCTTAACCTATAAGAATGTGCTCTAATACATTCCAGAATCACCAGATTCTTTCTGTGGAAATGTATTGCTTTGGCTTGAAGCATTCTGGACTTCTGGCGCCAAAACCCTGTGGAATATATGTATTCCTGATCCAAGCTATCCTTGTTCCAACTGGGAACCAGCTGATCAATCCTGAATGTATAGACACCATTGTCTACATTTAGTTATTTTTGCATTTAATGGTTTTTTGCATTAAAACCCCATTAAAACACTTTGAAACTCAAACCAGGCGCCACCGCGGCACCCAGGAACTTTCCCAGGCAGCGCCCCAGCGCCTGAAAAAAATTGATAGCAGTGCCTCAGCGCTTCACAAATCCATCAGGCAGCGTGGTGGTGCTTTTAACCCAATGAATTTGCCAATGCGGCGCTTTTAAACCACAATTTGGGGGTTTACTTTTGGCTAACCTTAACCAAACTTCTTGACACAGTCAAGGTAATTAAACAATATAATTAAATCCTTATTAATTATATTCCAAGTATATATTAATTAACCTTCCCAGTTAATTAATCTGTTTGAAGACAACAAGTATTTACTTAACACAGTCAAGTCCATTTTTGCCCTATGATTAAATCCCTATTAATCATATTCCAGGGTATATATAATAATTAACCTTCCCAGTTAATCAATCAGTTTAAGACACCTAGTCTCATAATCTGAACTGTTCAGATAATTCATTTTGGCCCTCAATTAGTATAGCCTAATTGATTCCTGGGTAATCCATTACTATGCTGGAAAGTCTCTCCAAGGCCAATCCTATTGTTTTGAATTTCACCTATAAAATTCATCATAATTCAACCTCTTGGTGAAACCACAGCCCAATGTGACTGTAGTACGGTCACAAGACCTTAAGTGCACGATATCCAGATTTCTTTTTGGTACAGCTGGATTCGGTTACAGTGGCTCACCGAGCTTTCTTGAAGCCTCATAGCTATCCAGCAGAGAAGTGGCGTAACCCAGCCTATGCTCGAAGGTGCGAAACGGGATAAGTTTTAGTTAACGTATTCAGCTACGCTCGATCTTGGATGGCCAAGATACCTAGTTTAGTAAATACTGGGCTAGCTAGATCAGCTTACCCTTTTTACTGGCAAGCTACAAGGGGAAGCAGTGGCTAAACCTTGCTGGTACTATTAGGTTTGGTATACAGATATTATTGACCCAGATTACTTGATTTGGACAGCGATATCGTCTTCAGCCAAAGTGCTTAGTTTAGATCCATTAGCTGCGTCGTTATTGCAATTCAAGGTTATAATGTCATTATTCCCTCTCCTTTTAACAGTGGAAATATATTTTAAATCAGAGCCTACTTCTAAATCGGGTGTCGATACTTTAAAAGCCCTTCCAGCTAGAATAGCCAAATAATACCTACAACAATTAAAGGCCCTATGTTCCTTCACAGCCAGTAGAATTACTAAACTAAAACGCGAACCCTTCACCTGATTGGCTGTGTACAGGTATATCTAAAAAGCACCGAAGCCAAACTAATGTAGATATGAAACTATTCAGGAACAATAATCTATTACAGTGATGTCATGTATTCGAAGTTATCTTTGAATATATTACAATGAATTGCTGGGCGGGCTAATATTAGCTGCAATTTAACCTTTAAACGTTTCGATCAATGATTTAGATTTGTTGAGCCACAGCATTGTTATGAAGGCCCTTTTTTAAGATATCTCCTTAGAGAATAGTTTGCCATGTGGCGCTTCAGATAGATATTTAAGGTGGCAGATCCATGGTAGATAAACAATGAAACTTCTTTTCTTGGTCGCAATGCTTCCCCTCGCCCTCGCCGACAAGTGCTATGGGCATGGAGAGTGTATCTTTGATTTCAAGCAAAGCCCGGCCTTCAAGGATTTCACCCGTGACCTGGAGACAGCCAATAATACTGAAGCGATAAAGGTGTACACAAAAATGATGGATGGGTTTATACGTCTCCATGAAACCAAGGATAGCTACGGATTAATCCCAGAAGATATGACGGACTCCTATAACGAGAAAGTGTCTGAATCTGTCAGGCTACATGTCCATGCAAGCTATGTAGCGGCTAGAGATAGATTGTTGACCATTTTGGAGATGAAAAAAGAAGCCGCTCATAAAACATCCCGTGATCAGCAGGAGGCCGAAAGCATTCAATTGCGTAAATCTGTCGGGCAACAGGATTATGCAACGAATGTAGAGAGTTTTAGGGAAAAAGTTAACAAAATAAGAGATGAAGCCGAGGAGAAAAAAGACCTCGCACAACAGGAGTTCAACGAAAGCGATCAGAATGTGGTGAGACTATATCGTAGTTACCGTTCGAAGACCAGCGTTATTGACCAACGAAAAGTGAAAGAAGCGCGGGACTTTTGGAGAGAAGTACAGAAACGCATAGCTACTTTAGAGGACGAGGAGCTTGAAAGCGAATTTAACCGCGTACCGTCGGAGGGCCGAGAGCTAGAGATGCAAAAATTCAAGGCTGAATTGGAAGCAAGAAAGGAAACAAGAAGAAAGAATGCCATTATTCCTGACGATCCCAAAGGCCGAATCACCAATAAACAGATGATAGTATTGCGTGAACTGAAACGTAGAATGGATAAACTCAAGGAGCCCACTAAAGACCAAATCAAAGTCCTGGACAACATCGAACTGGATGAATTCTAAACAAGCTATTTCTCAAGCACCAATCCGATCAAATTCCCGATGGATAACGGCTCAACTTGATCCTTCAAACTAAATAAAGTAATTATGTTCAATTCACAACCAAATCATTTCCCAAGTTTAACTCATTTAATTTAATATATATTCACCAGCCTAAAACCACTTATTAACCACCAAACTTTAAAAACAAGTCTCCATCAATAAAAGCATAAACACTGATTCTTCTGTTTACGAATATTTATAGCTTACTTGACACCTTCAAGACCCGAGCCATCGTAAAGGCTAGATAATAACTCTATACTTTTCAACCCATGATATCTGAGTACTAAACTAATATAAACTACACATTATCTATTTACCTCAATACTCCTTTATCTTCCAGTAATCTTCCTAGTAATTGGACATCAATGTCATTTACTCTGAATATCTCCTTTTGGAAGTAAATCACATATAAACTCCCCATTATCTCTTTAGTAGCAGTTAAAATACTCCCAACGGCAACTGTGGTAAGTTCAACTCCCTGGTGATTGACTCCCTGGTGCTTGACACTATAGTAAAGTGAGAATTCAGCTTTTTCCCTGATCAACAACCGGAAATCAACACTTTTTTAATTAACAGATCTTGATGTTCTGGAAAATTTTAATAGAAAACATTAAGCTATACAACTATAGTGTCATAAATTGCGCAGTTAATGCTATTTCAATATGGCCTTCAAATATTGATAGCTGCAAAGATTTGGCTGGGTTTGCTTATGAGTTTGGAAATTCCTTGCCTTCCGCAAATGGGTCTGGTTCAATATCCACCCATTCTGGATTATTGTACCTGTCTGTGATTGATCCTGGTATGACCTCATCCCAACATGACCCCCTCAGCCACTCTGTCTTCCTAAAGAGGGACCACTGTTCCTTGTCTACTATTTAAGTAGAATCATTTCTCCTTATAAAGACAAGTTTATCCACATTTGCATTGGCTTTTATAATCTTCAAGCTTTTTCCTGTCCTTTCTGCCAAAAGGACTTTTACATATTGTTTTCCAGGAAATTAAGGTATGTGCCCTTAATTTTGCCCTGAAGTCTAACCCAAGGCTAGCTCCAAACCTCAAATCTTTTGTTATAAAGATTTCCCGCTGTGTCCTCCTGGATGTTGTCCCCAGGAGCCAAACACAACAAAATGGTGCTCACTACAAGGGCTGCAAGCCCCCTGGTTACCCTGTTCCCACGTGCATTCTCTGGTCCTTCTCCCTTTGTTTCTGAAGTACCCAATCAACCTAAAGTTTCTAGTCCCCCTCTAGAAGAAGACATCACCAATGCCCTAAATCCTATGGCATTGGTTCTGTCTCCTGGGCCCGTGTGGGCCCTCCTTCCCGCTTTCTCTCTCAACTACAAGAGAGATTGTGACGCCGCCCGCTCCCTTCTCCATTCTGGCACTGTGGCAATGCACTCTATCCCTGGCCTCTGTCCTGGGTACGCTTCTGAAGACCTGTACTCCTTCCTTTTGGACTTTGGTCTCCCCCTGCTTTGATGGAATCCATGGATACAATTGGTGTATTGGTCAACCAGTTCATCCAACCTGTCCTAGTTCACCACCAATTTGCCTTAGGATCCCAGAATCAACTACTAGATGCTGTAGCCACTGCCACCTCAAATAACCATGCTCAAAATATGGCCTATCAAGAATAGTCCCACAGTCTCTTTGCGTGTATTTCTGACAACCAGCGCAACTCACTGGCGTCACAGAAGTACTTAACTGCCTTCCTGAACTCCCTTTGTTCCTTGCTCCCTGGTTACATAAAGGACCAACTATGTGAGTTTGATAAACATCAGGCAGCGTAGCGTGAGCAAATTGAGGCCTTTCTGCTAAACCATTGCCAGGATTTTGAGACTCTGGTTAGTGAGCTTAATCAATTCAGGGAGCATGTCAACTTGCAACTTGAATTGATAGGAGCTCATGTTGATACCTGGGGCCGCCATCTGCAGCATCAATACGGTTTGGATAAGGCTACTCTAGGCAACACTCTATACCAGGTGCAAAATTATGTGGATGACAGGGTAGCGTCTATTGAGGTGACTCCTCCTGCTCCTCCTGTTGAGACCCCATCTGATTTTGAAACCAAGGTATGAGAGGCAATCTCCAAACTCAAGGCTACCACTCAACGTCAAGCTTCTTTGCAGAACCCCCTCCAACCAAACCTATGCCTGACCCTTGTATTGCCTTCCTCACTGATCAGGTGGCTACCTTACGAGGTGAAATCAAGTACTTAAGACAGCGCCTCTCTAATTCTGAGGGCTCTTCATCTGAATCTGAATATGAAGAGGAAGGTGAAGTTGTTAATACTCCTGCTCATGACAATCATGGTTGTTGCCCTAGTATGGAAGGTCAACCCCAGGTCAACTGTGTGCGTGCATTAGATCAACTTGCAGAAGTGACAAATGATGTAGCTGATAGGCAAGACACATTGGAAAGAGAGGTACAAAAACTCCCCCACTTTACCAAGACACTGAATGGACAAGTTGTCCCCTTGTTAGCTCAGGCTACTTCTCTGGCTACTTGTTTCAATGGGATTTCTGGCACCCTGGCAGTACAACAAATCAAGATTGATGAATTTGGGACTGCTGCTGCCACTGCTATGGACATTAGTGGGCAGAGCAGCTCTACCTTGGACACTCTAGAAGAAAGCCTTTGACTCCTTTGGGCTAGAAAACCTGCTGCTGAATCCAAGTTTGAAGGCAACCCTCATATTAACGTCCTCAACCCTGGTGAAAACAGTCAGTCCTTGTCTATTGACCTGAACTACAAACCAATCTTTAAGCAGATATTTGATCCAAAAACCTCTACCATTGCCGCCTTTCTAACCATTTACAAAACTGCAATGTGTAGGGCTACTGACGAGCTCAAGAAGGAACACATTGTCACCTGTCTTCATTCCACCTATCAAGGAGTAGTGGTCCCCAAGCTCCCCTCCATTGTCACTTGGGAGGACATGAAGAGCCTCCTTATTGAGGAGTTTGGAGGAGACCTCAGCTTGGAGGTCAAGAAGAATGCATTTATGCACATTGCTTTTAAACCCAAGGAAACCCTGGCTGAGTTTGCAGATTGTTTCTACATTGAAGGCCAGCAGTTAATCACTAGTCAACAGTTAACTCCTCAGGAAGCATACAAGGCTTGTTCAAATGCTTTGAAGGTGAACCAGCTTCTATGTCTATACTTTAAGGCACACACGCTTTGCTCACTTCCATGAAGAGTATTAAGACGCCCTTACAAGACATGCATTTGACCCATGGAGGTACAGTGGTACGTGAAAATAAAGCCATCAACGCTGGAACTACCTCTTGTATGTCGCGCATAATGACCCTGGGTGCTGGTGGACAGGCTAAGAGGCAAGGCTTCCATAACTGTGGCCAAATTGGGCACCACTTGTGTACTTGCACTAATCATCAAGTGGAAGGTTATGATCCCAAGGAACAGGCAGGAAAAGAGAGGTCAGCTTAGAAACAGAGACGCTCTCTGCTGACCAATCTCCCCCTGATCCTCTGTCTGATGAGGAAACTCCTTCTTCCTCTGGCCCAACTATCCTTCATCTATTTCACAATCTCTCCAGTGATTCAGAGCCAGAAGATTTTGATAGTGAAGATTCTGATAGTTATGCCTATTCTGTTCTGGATGTCCCAGAAACCATCCCTGTACCATACAAACTTTGCTCTGGGAAGACCACCACTTCCTGAGTACCTGCAAGTGAAACTAAGTTCATGCTGGCTTGCCCTTACCTAGCTCAAGCCCATCAACCTCCTGTCTTGATTAACTCTTCTGAGGAAGCAGTCAAGTTAGCCCAAGCTCTCTTCCAAAATGTAACTATATCTCTCCTGCTACAGACTGTATATAAGGAGATTCCTGCGTTACAGTGCATGCTAGCCAAATGGAAAAAGGAACTAGAGGCTGCGCAAGATGTGTTGGCAGTCTTGCCCCCCCTTTGGGAAAGATACAATCTGTGTGGAAGTATCAATCCAAAAGGTTAAGATCAAAGCCATCTTGGACACGGGTTCCCCAGTCAATGTGGTATCTTCCAAACTAATGAAGAAATTTAAATTTTCCCCTGACCTCAATTACATGCAGTAATATGGCACAGCTGGCATGGTCCAAACTTGAGCCATTGGTGCCTACTCCGCTCTACCCATGAGGTTTTGAAACTCCTTATTGTTTCCCCCGCTGTGGTCCTAGAGAACAAAAGCTATGACCTCTTGGTTGGTACTCAATTCCTCCAAGAATATAATGGGTTTGTAAACTTACAAGATGGATACCTTTTGCTCTCGGGATATGAGGTTCCTTTGATTTTTGAGGAACCTCTGTGCCTCCCAGGAAAATGTCTTAAAACTTGCGTGCTTTAGTACCCTACAGGTATCTTCTCTCTCAAGTATAGAACTCACTCCTCCAACATATGTATCCCTCCTCCTTCCTGCCCTGCGGAGGAAGGGGTACCTCTTCTTGCCCTAGAGGCTATCATCATCCCCCTGGGCTCTCAAGTGATGAGTAGTTCCCAGATTTCTTATGAGCTACCTGAAAAGTTGTTCTTGGAACTTTGCTCACCTGAATCCCTAAGTCGTACAGAGTCCCGCCTGTGCCCTGGGATTCTAGATCAAACCCACAAAGAGCCTGTATAATTACTGCTTGCCAACCTGACGGCCCTGCCCATGCAGGTGACCCAAGGCCAGGTTGTGGGACATGATTGTATACTGGGGTCAGAACAAGTGGCCTCCCTCTACCCTTTTGGAACTTTCAGGGATTTCAATCTACCTGAAGATGATCCTCAAGTTCTCTCCTTGTTCACTGCTGCTAATTTTCCCCAACTGTCTCCTGTTCAACAAAAAACGTGTTGGACTTACTCAATCAGTTCAGCGACATCTTTGACTCTGGACCTACAGACTATGGCCTAGCTAAAAGAGTCATCCATCAGATTGATACTGGGGATGTGCCCCCCTTTCATGCCAAACCATACTGCCATATTAGGGTGGAAGATGCTCAGGTGTCTAAAGAACTCAAGCAACTTCTGGACGCTGGGTTACTGGCTCCTTCCCAAAGTCCTTGGGCTTCCCTGCTACTGACCCTCAGAAAAAGGATGGAGGACATTGCATTGTAATGGACTATTGCCGCCTGAACTCTCTCACTAAGAAATACTTGTACCCTTTGCCCAGAATTGACAATGCTCTCAGACAACTGGTAGTTCCAAGTTTTTCTCAGCCATGGATCTAGCTTCTGGATGATGGCAAGTTAACTTATCTCATAAAGATTGAGAAAAGGCTGCGTTTATTACTTCAGAAGGCCTTTTTGAACCCACTTGTATGCCCCAGGGACTCTGCAATGCCCCTGCCACATTTCAACAAGCTATGGACTATATCCTACAAGATTTAAAGCTCTTCTGCATCCTTGTGTACCTTGATGACATCACCATATTCAGCGCTACCTTTACCAACCACTTGGAACACCTCAAGGCTGTCTTCATCAAGATTTGCAAAGCTGGCTTGAAACTCAAACCCTCAAAGTGCTCCTTCTTTAAGGAATGTCTAGAATTCTTAGGTCATGAGGTCACTTAAACTGGAATCCTCCCCATGAATAACAAGGTGGAAGCCATTGACAAGATGCTACCTCCCACAAATCTTCAAGAGGTTCAAGTATTCCTTGGTATGATGGGCTACTATTGACAGTTCATACCCGACTCTGCTGAACTGAGTGAACCCCTTGTCCAACTGCTTTGCAACGTCCCCTTTTAATGGACTGATAGCCAACAACATGCATTCAAAGCGTTGAAGGCCAAGCTCAAATAGGCTCCTATCTTAGTCTATCCTGATTATGATAAAGAGTTCATCTTATATACTGACATTAGTGGAGTAGCTGTGGGTGCCACCCTTGCCCAACTTGACAATTAAGGCGTGGATTGACCTGTAGCCTACTTGTCAAGGGTCTTCAATAAGCACTAGAATAACTACAGCGTCACTGAGAAAGAATGCTTGACAGTGTTGCATGTGGTGAAACAGTTTTGGCACTACATTTATGGGACCCACTTCACAGTGGTCACAGATCACTCCTCCCTCAAATGGCTGCAAGAGCTAAAGGAACCTGAAGATCAACTAGCGTGTTGGGCTCTGCATCTACAAGGGTATGATTTCACTATGATACACTGTCCTGGGGCCCGACATTAGAATGCTGATGGCCTGTCAAGAATTACAATCCTAGATATCCATCCTGCTGACGCTGATTGTCTGTACAAGTTAATAGGGTATCCTAACTCTTGGACCACTGAGCCAGAAGACATTTGCTTGGCGTTATAGACCCTATATTAAGGACACTGTAATTTGTGATAGACAGCTCTTCAAAAAGGTTAACAATGCCTACCTACCCTACATCTGCCCTAGCATGAGGATAGCCATTATCCTCCAAGCACATATTGACACTGGACATGGGGACATAGCAAAGACTCATGACTGGTTGTGCAAAAACTTCTATTGGGAAAACATGCGCCTCCTGATCCCTGATCTCCTTGCCTTCTGTCATTTCTGTCAGCTCCAACGCCCTTGCCTGTCCCACACCAGTTCAAACTCATCCCTCCAAAACATTTTTTCCACACAGTGAGTATTGATGCTGTTGGGCCTTTCCCTTGGTCTAGGTTGGGATGTCAGTTTATCTTGGTTGCTGTAGACCATTTTAGCAAGTGGGTTGAAGCCAAAGCAACAAAATATATAGCTGCTAAGACCACAGCTACTTTCTTGCTGCAAGACATTTTCTATCAACATGTTTGCCCTCAAGTCCTGCTTTCTGACAATGGTACCAACTTTAATACTTGCCTCATCACTTTTATTGTCAAAGCTATGGGGACTCATCAATTGTTCTCCGCGCCATATAACCCCTCAACTAATAGAACTGTCAAACAAGCAAACTCCACCCTGGTGTCTATAATGAGGAAACTCACGCTCTCTGATGCTGCTAATTGGGATATGTTCCTCCCTGAAGCCCTCTTTGCTTACCAACTCAGTAGACATCAAGTGACTGGTCAATCCCCTTTCGCCATGCTATATGGACGTGAGGCCACTACCCCCTCAATCTTGGGACCCCCCTTGATCAAATTTGATGCATCTGCAAATTCTGAGGCCCATGTTAAAGACTTAACCAATCATATCATTGACATCCAAGCAACAGCCTATTCCACTGCTTATAAGGTCAAGGCTTTGGAGCTCTCCCCATCCAATGCTGCTAGAGCCCCCTCCCCAAGTATCAAATAGGTGATCTAGTTCTCTACTACCAGAATTGTACAGGTGGTAGAGCCCATAAGCTGGATTCCCTCTGGGTTGGGCCCTGTGAGGTCACCTTTAAAAAGGGTGTTGACTATACTGTTAAACTTCTGTCTTCTGGACGTTCTTTTGCCTGTGTTCACTCCAAATATCTCCGCAAATATCAACTCCCTGTGTCCAATCTTGAGGGGGGAGATGTCATAAATCACACAATTAATGCTATTTTGATATGGCCTTCAAATATTGATAGCTGCAAAGATTTGGCTGGGTTTGCTTTTGAGTTTGGAAATTCCTTGCCTTCTGCAAATGGGTCTGGTTCAATATCCACCCATTCTGGATTATTGTACCTGTCTGTGATTGATCCTGGTATGACCTCATCCCAATGTGACCCCCTCAGCCACTCTGTCTTCCTAATGAGTGATCACCATTCTTTGTCTACTATTTAAGTAGAATTATTTCTCCTAATAAAGACAAGTTTATCCAAATTTGTGTTGGCTTTTATAATCTTCAAGATTTTTCCTGTCCTTTCTGCCAAAAGGACTTTTACATCTTGCTTCCTAGGAAATTAAGGTATGTGCCCTTAATTTTGCCCTGAAGGCTAACCCAAAGCTAGCTCTGAACCTCAAATCTTTTATTATAAAGATTTCCTGCTGTGTCCTCCTGGATGTTGTCCCCAGGAGCCAAGCACAACATATGGTATACTAAAATAATCCCAGAGATCCAAAAAATGTAATAATAATTGTACCTTAACTAATAGGAATAAGGAGAAATAAACAAATATTTCTAATTTTCCTGTAATTTACACTCCTTATTATAAAAACATTTTTAATTGCCATAAAAATTAAAATTCCAACGTTTCCAAAAATAAACATAAGCAAAAGAATAGAAGTTATGAAAAATATGAAGAAATATGAAGAAATATCAATATTTATCTGATATAGTTCAAATAAGTACAGATGTGAATATCTTATGTTCTACTAGTAAATTAACAAAAATCAAGATAGTTCACCCACTTTCAACTATAAATATTCCCCTCAAGCTTACCATGTATACAGGAAATAATCAGTGCCATTGATTAAATCAAAAAATTTAAAGATTAAAGCTAAAAACTAAATGATCAAAACTATAAAGATAAAATTAAAATTAAAAGTTAAACCCATAGAAGCAAGCAAGTTTACTCTTCATCCTTCTTCCCCATTTTCATTTTAGCCCCTTCCAGGAGGGCAGCATCAATAAGCTCAAGCTGCTGCTTAAGCTCAGAGGTCTCATATTTGTGCTTAGTTGCACCCTGGATGGCCTTGGTGAAGAGGGTGGAACAAATTGTAGGCTTAGTGGGGGGACGCGTTAGGCCAAGTCAACCAGCTTGAAGATGGTTTTCTCCTGCTTGTGCTGCAGAAGGGAGAAGAACTTGTTAAACTTTGGACAAAGCCCAAAGTTGGCCTTGAGATGCTTGTGATAAGCCCCTAGCACCAAAGTAGTCTTGAGCTCACCATTCACCGCCCCCCAGTACACATTCTAACTGGCCTTGGCTCTGGCCTTGCCTCGCCTCTGAGTGACAACCTTCCCAATCCACTGGGGCTTGAAGTACTCAAGAAATGGCTTGAACTCTGGATGCTTGGCTATGCCCTGTTGACAGCCGCCCAGTAAACATTCCAACTGGCCTTGGTGCAGGCCTTACCTTGCCTCTGAGTGACAACCTTCCCAATCCACTGGGGCTCAAAGTACTCAATGAAAGGCTTGAAATACAGATAGTTTGCTATGTAAGGATCCTTTGAGAGAACCTCAAACCCCTGCACAGTGTGCTCTGGCTTTAAAAAAGCCAAGGCACTAAACTGGGCCAGCACAGATTTGCAGGGGTCTGAAGTGTCCCTCTGGCTCAACCTACTAAGCTCGGCATGGGCCTGCACATTGCAAGCAACTGCTTGGCAAAGTGGAAGTGGAACCCCTGCACCTCCCTGCTGAAAAGCTGCCCAAACACATTGAACTGAGCAGGCTCAAAGTCTATTATGCACATGTGAGGCCCCAGAGCTCTCAGCCTTATCTTCTCCTCTGAGTCCAGGGTGTCCTGGTTCTTATCAGCGGCAGGAGGGTTGACGCATGTGTGGGGGGGTCTTCTTGGCATCATTGTTGGGGGGAAGGAGGGAAAGTGCTCTGTAAAGGATTGAGAATGTGTGACTGTAAATGGCCTGGGTGGCCCCAGGGAGAAGTGAGAAAGTCAGTGGAATCACCTGGATGTCAATCTGGGCATGGATCATCCAGAGCTGCTTGAACATCCCAGGGGCAAGTGGCAAAGGCACCATCAACTAGCCAGGTTGAAGCCCTTTCCACTCTAGCAGGTTCTGCTGAGATTCATAGCAGATTATACGGTCCTTTGAGCCAGTCCCATTGTTATGAAGGAGGAAGCATTCCCCACTTGGAAGCTGTGTGAGCTTGTGGATGAGCGTAAGCTCCAATAGGACATCAGAGGCCTTGGGGGAAGATTGTTGGAAGAAATTCTCTTGTTGCTGATGAACTTAACCTGTTGCTCCTGTGTGGGCACCAACTTGAGAATGTTGGGCTGCAGGTGTTGAAGGGCCTTGATGGCCAGATCTGAAGCGCAGAGGTGAGAGGAGGTGGGGATTACTTGAACAAGGTACCACTTCATCATCCTTGTGATCAGGTGATTGGGGGCTCACATGTGTGCTCCCCCTTCTCAGCAGTAACCTGCTCCCAGCCCTTGGTGTTCAGCTGGGCTACTCAAGTCTAATCCTCACAGACAAAGTGCTTGTTTTTTGGTTTGCTGTTTTTGGTTATTACAATTAAAAATGTAATTATCTCCAACATAGCCAGGGCTGCCCTTTATAGACATAATTGGTAAGTACCACAGGAAGCTCTTGGGGACTTTAAACTCTCTGTTCACATTACAGATATTGTGGATGGCCAGCGGATCCCAAGCCATGTGTTCAGAAGCTTTAAACTTCTTGGAGAACTCCTTAGGCTCATCTTGGCGATCAGATGAGGGAGAGGGGAAGAGCCATCAGGAGGGGGAGGGGAAGGGTTCTTTGAGACCTGCTTGGATGCCTCTTTTTTCTTACCAGAAAAAGAGGTGGGCTCCTTAAAAGCCTTTGCCTTCTTAGTACAGCGCTCTTGGTGGGTTTGGAGTTGGCCTCTGACTTGTAAAAAGAGTGATTAGTGAGAGAGTCATCACTTTTATTTGAGGACTTGGGGGGAAGTTGAAGATGAGGGTGGAGGGGGGAGGAGATGGAGTGGGAATGGATGGGTAGGGGGAGATGGAGTTGGAGACTTTGTCTTTTCAGGCTTCTTGACATGCTTGAGAGTAGAGGCAGTTTTTTTTGAGCCCTTTGAGGCTTGGCCCTTGGTAGGCTTGTTGGATTTAGATGATCTTGGCTCAAGAAAATTTTATTTTTGTAAATAAAAAGTATGAAATATATAAAACACAAAGAGGTAAAGCAAAGCAAAAGTTAAAGAAAAGTATGCAAATTGTTGTAACATCTTCAATTACTTCCTCTTGGGGAATTAACGCCCCAAGTAAATCACCAAACGGCTCACCAAATGGTTCACTGTCCAGTCAATAAACTGATGGTATCATTATCAGTTAACCATCTATGACCGGGATCACTTAATCTAGGTCCTAAATGGAACACAACTTGATTAAGCCTCAGGACTCAGTGGGACATTACTCAGATAAGCCCCATGACCTCCATGATGTACATGGACAACATGTGTCTTGTCATGATACTATATATTATTCTATATTCATATCCAATAAAATAACATTCTCTTCTTAAATCTTCTCCTTATTTTGTTTATGATACTTCCCAGAAGTATAAACTTGACAGTGGCAGCACAGGTAGGTTATCCATACCTACCTAACTCAAAGAAAAAATTCCTCCCAAGAAAAGAACCCAAACAATGTCACTCCCTAACGGCTGGAGAGATTACAAAGTAGGACAAGACGTTCCTGAAGGCCTTGTCATCTATAATAACGTCCTTGTACCCAGCAATCAGTAAAATGCTCTCAAAGACCACAGACTGTTGACCACCACACCAACCACAACAGAGCCTCTGCAGCCTGAGATACCAAATATTGTGTTTCAACACCTGTGCACCGCTGAAATTGGCGCCTTTGCAGGACTACACCACAAAAACGCCTCTCTTTGGATCAACAGTGCTGAAAGCAAATTTGAACAAGTGGAATACCCCCAAAGACTATGGGTCAGCAAGATTGCCCTTTGCATCACAGGGACTGCTTCAAGTTTTGTAACCAAATGACTATCCCAACACCCTGACCAGAAGGAGGATTGGGAAGTGTTCAAGGCCGCATTCCTCAAAAAGTTCTCCATAAAGGACTTGGACGTAGTAATTATGACTGAGCTTTGAACCTTCAAAATGATAGAAACCATCAAAGAGTACATTGCAGTATATGAAGGGCTACGCAACCGAGCACCCAACACCATCAACTTCAATGAACCTGAGCCGCGCCTAGACTTCTACAATGGTCTTCCCACACACATTAGACGTCAGTTTGACTTGACTTGCTGTAAGAACCTCAAGGATGTATTCTTAGAAGGAAAACACGCAGCTCAGAAGTCTGACAATCTACATGCCACCAACAAGCGTAAGGAAAACCCTGCGGCTAAGAGAGAGACTTGCCCCAATAAGCAAAACAACTGAGCCAACAATACCCATCCTTGAACCAGGAATTGCACTGCACTTCACAAGCCAACCAGGCCAGCCCCAAAGATACCAACAAGGAGGAAAAAGCTCAGGGGAGTGCTTAGGCAAGCCGCCCTCCCCCACTTCACAAGACTTGTACAGAAAACAGGACATGTATTCAATCTCCATGATCCAAGTTCCCTCCAGCAATCCTCTACTGTTTGCCGTCCAAACTGGAAATCAACTCCTCATTTATCCTTTCTGATTTTGCAGATACCAGGGTATAGCACTATTTGACACTGGAGCAGATCAATCTCTCATCAACAAGAGCTTCACAGACCCCATGAAGACCTATCACTTGAAGTAGCATCAAGAGGGTCATCATGGCGGACAACTGAAGCATACCAGTTACCCATGAGGCAAAATCTTTCTGCGCCCAAATTGGAGATTTACAAACAACAATTAGTGGCCCTATCATACCAATCCCCAAATATGATGTCATATTTGACCAGGACTGGATGAGAAAGACAAAACCTCATATCAACTGGGACAGTGCCACCCTCACCATACAGCACAGAGAAGTTCACCACCATGTATACACAACACATCTTGACACTCTCATGAGGTACCAAGTATTTGTGAAAATCATGGAAACAGGAGAAAAAACTGATCCTAGCAAAATCAATTAGAGCACCTGTACGTACAAGGTTATACACTTCAAAAATACAGAAACTCAACACAAAAAGACCCCAATTAGAAACCAGCTAGTTAGTGAATTCCCCTCTGTATTCCAAGAAACACTACCTGGGTACCCCCTGATCAGGGTATACAACACAAAATCAACTTAAAAGGGGGTGTACCTAAAGCACAACCCATCTACTGCCTTATACCACAAGAAGACAATGCCCTAAAAGCTTACCTTGAAAAAGCACTCAAAAAAGGCCTCATCAGACCCTCAAAGTCACCCTTTGGTGCCGCTGTCTTCTTTGTGGCAAAGAAAGACGGAGGACTCTGCCTGATCACAGACTACAGGCCCTTAACAAGGTCACAATTAAGAACAAGTATCCCCTGCCCCTCATTGATGACCTTTTTGATGCTTTGGGAGGTCCCAAATCTTCACAAAAAATGATTTGACAGCAGGTTACCACCAAATTTGCGTGAAACCTGAAGACATTCCAAAGACTGCATTTTTAACTAAATACAGATCCTTTGAATGTGTTGTTCTCAATTTTGGCATGGAAAATGCTCCCAGTACCTTTGCAACCTTCAATAATGAAGTATTCAAGGAACACATTGGAAAAAGAGCAATATCTACCTGGACAACATCATCATTTACAGTCCCAACCTGTAACAACACTGGGAAGACGTCTGTGCAGTTCTCTGTACCCTGGAAGACAACCAACTGATTGCCAAGCCATTCAAATGTGAGTTCTTCTTGACTGAACTCCCATTCCTTGGCCACATCAATAGCAAAGACGGTATCAAACTGGATCCAGATAAGATACATGCCATAATGGAGATGCCAGCCCCAAGGAGCAAGAGGAAACTCCACACTTTTCTTGGAATGGTAGCCTACATACACAGGTTCATCCCTGACTGGGGTGCCCTAACAGCTCCCTTGTCATACATCACCTGAAAAACAACCAAATTTGTCTGGACACCCTTATAAGATCAAAATTTCTTCCAACAGAAAGAACACATGATTACTGCCCCCATCCTACAATACCCAAACCGTGAGGGTATCTATGAGCTTGAAGCTGCCGCCTCCAACTATGCCATAGGATGAGTTCTCCTTACCCAAACAGCCTAAAAAGACTTTCTTTCCGTGGCATATGAATCCAGGAAGCTATCAGCCAGCAAACAAAGATACCCTATACACAATAAGGAGTTGGTTGCCATCATACACTGCCTCATGAAATGGAGATGCTACCTGGAAGGAGCCCAGACAATCAAGGTACTTACCAACCACAAGTCCTTGATATTCTTCAAAACAGAAAAATACCTGTCAAGACAACAAGCTAAATGTATGAGTCTCATACAGAGATACCCATGAAAATTGAATACAAGCTAGGCAAGGAGATGCTTACTTCAGACACCCTATCAAGGCTATATTATAAACACTTCCTTTGCACTGATGGCAACCCCAACTGGCCCATGTTAATCATGGGGAATCTCCAGGAAGGATTCCCACCTGGTACATCAATGGACATACAAGAGAAAGTCCTCAAGAACAAACATCTGTTCAAAAACGTATATGGTACCCTCCACCAAATACTTCCAAATGGTGACAATGTACCCTACGTCCATTCAACACAAAAGATTGACACAATCCTCCAATATCACAGAGACTTAGGACACACCTTTAGCAGAAACTTGCATGAATACCTTAAGACACGCTACTGGTGGCCTAACATGCTAGATGATATCAGAGAAGTACTGGAGCAATGAGAAGTCTGTGAGAAGTACACCCAAACCAAAGCACCATCCAAGTCATTAGTACCTGTATCCATCACACAACCCTTCGAGGTATGGTTGTTGAATATTGTGGGACCTATGCCTGGTGAAAGCAAATGCAAGAAGTACATCATAACAGCCATCAACTATGCAACCAGATGGCCTGTAGCGCAAGCCACAAAAGAGCACAAGGGCAACGGTGTGAGAAGATTCATTGGCAAAGAGATCATAGCAAAGTTTGGGAAACCTGACCTCCTGATCATAGATAGAGGCACTGAACTTAAAGCTATTGACACCAACATCTATCTTGCCAAAAACAGAATAAAACATGTCACAGCCAGCCCATATCACCTACAAGCAAATGGACGTGTAGAACAACTAAACAGCTCTCTAGTGGAAGCCCTCATTAAGTTATCTGCCAACAATCTAAAATCCTGGGTTGATATGCTACCAACCACCCTTATGGTCTGCAGAACATAATTTAACCACAATACAGGCAAAAGCCCTTATGAGCTTGTCTATGTTCAGAAATCTGCACTTGTCAGTACAACCACAGATCCACAACTGCCACTTCCAAATAAGATACCAGACAGTAATGACCCAAAAGTACTACACGCCAGAAAAGACTAAGAAAAGATGGAACGCCAAAGGATCCAGCGGGAAACAATACCATTACAGCAAGAGAGGTTTCAAGTTGGAGACAAGATCTGGGTTGTCAATCACAACCAACACAAACTAGACCCAGGACTACTTGGACCAGGGATTGTCATGGAAGTAAATCCCAATAACACCTACCTCATCAAAGGGATTGGAGCTTGGACTGAACTGAAATGTATGCACCACAACCGGCTCTGCTTGTGTAAAGCAAAAACAGCCCAACAAAATTCAAGGCTCCCTGTGCCCAACACCAAACTGGATCAATACCAAGCCTGCATACCAGATACTCTTAAGAAAATTACCAAGGCTCTGCCTTCCAGCACCCCAGAGGGAAATGTCGCAAACTTCTTTGATTATTTCCTCTTGGGGAATTGACGCCCCAAGTAAATCACAGAACAGCTCACTGAATGATCCACTGTCCAGTCAATAAACTGGTGGCATCATTATCAGTCAAACATCTATGATGGGGATCACTAAATCCAGGTCCTAAATGGAACACAACTTGATCAAGCCTCATGACACAAGAGGAACATTACTCAGATAAGCCCCATGACCTCCATGACGTACATAGATGTCATGTGAATTGTCATGATACTATATATTATCCTATATTCATTTAAATAAAGTATCATTATTGCTTTTAATCTTCCCATTATTTTATTTATTATACTCCCAGAAGTATAAACTCGACACATGTTTAGCATTTCTTGCCTTACATAGGTAGAGTCAGCTATGGTGCATATGTTTCAACCCTGCACAGATACCAATTCCTTTGACAAGGTAGGTATTATCAGACTTGGATTTCTTGACAACACCTGGCCCTCATAATCCTGGTTCCAGTTTGTCATGCCATGATTAACAACCCAGATCTCATCCCTGACTTAGAAGAGTTCTTGTTGTAGTGAAATGCTTCTCTCTCAACCCTCTCTTTTTCCTTATCCTATTGGTCCTTCCTGGTGTGCTATACGTCAGGATCACTATTGTCTGGCACTCTCTTGACAGAGGTAATTGTGGTCCTGAAGTAGTGCTAACAATGGCCGGCTTATGCCTGTTGACAATTTCATGTGGGATTTTGCCCAGATTGCATTTAACTTGTGTTCTGCACACCATATCTCTGTAGGAAGCATGTTTCTCAGGTTTTGAATTGTTGACAGATAGCTTACTGGGGGCCTTTATGATAGACTTGTTTTGTCTTTTTACTCTCATATTTGCTTGTGGGTGATAGGGGCTGGCCATGGTGTGCCTGATTCTATTCTTGGCAAGGTAGATGTTGGTGTCAATGGCTTTAAGTTTGTCCCTCTGTGTCAGGAATATCCCTGATATAAACCAGATCTTTACTGGGGTACAATGCTGGAAAAAATAGAGGAATACCCTTTCAACAATGTCAATTTAATGAGGATTTCCCCCCTTTAATTGGGAAAAATAAAAATAAAACAGTGGGAAAAATGGAACTCAATCAGCACTGGACCAATTTATCATCCAGGCATGCGCCCGCCACGCCTGCCAGCACCCTCTGCCAGCCACCTGCTTGCCCAACCTGGCGCCAGCGGGGCCGCTGCCAGTCCCCCACCCAGCTGCTTGCTCCCCGGGTCCCAACCAACTGCCAGCCATCCAACTGGGTCTCAGGCCCTAATCCCCAGCCAATCAGAAGACACAACCAATCATGACCAATCAAAAAAGTCCCTGATTATAGGGATAAAATTAGAAAATAATTACTGCCATTCAGAACAAGGAAAAATCAAAGTTTCAAGCTTGAGCAACAATTCTACCCAAAGCCAATGGGATTCTGGGGCCCAGACCACATAGCTGGGTCCAAACTTCAGCCAAACCATGCCCTCCAGTATAAAAATAGACCCTGATGGGTTCTTGAGCCTTTACAACCACATGACTCAATGCTCACCAAAAACTATTGGCTCCAGTCAAGAATTGCCAAACCAACAACAGATTGCAAGAGAACAAGAGTTTGGCCATCTTCCCAACCCCCAACTCCCAATCCCATCCTCCAAAATTTTGAGATCCCTAATCCCCTGTTTTCATTCCCACTTGCAAAACTTTGCACAATGGGAAACACTATAAATAAAGGATCCCCCTCAGTAATAGCTTGTGCTATTATTGAGTTTAATACCCTCAATAAAGCTAATCTTACTTAACACTTTTTAAGTCTACTTTAATTGGTTTCCCCCAGCCAACCACCTCCAATCCAAGGAAGATGAATCACCTCATCTTCACAGCTGTGCTCACAGCTTGCCTTGAGATTGGAGGATATCAACAGGGACCAGAGTTCTTTGGCCCTTCACCAGAAGGGTTAGGTCATGACTACCACTATGACACTGGACAGCTCAACTCTTCCAACACTGGTTCCTGGTCTCCCCTGGTATCTCCACACTCTACCCTGTTCATTGTGGTGTATACCTCCATGTACTCTGTGCTGACCTACTTTGTGGGGAGCTTTGGGAGATACAATATCCACGCCAAGGTCTTCCAGTGGTTGAGGATTATCTTCCTATTGTCACTGCTTTGACTGGCTTCCAGTTCTCCAATCTCCTGTCATACTTTATTCAAGTAGTACCTACAATGTCTGGGTATTCCACTCCATCTGTGATTGGAGTTCAGGTTTGCCAGACTTAGCTATGATTTCCTTGCCAATAAACTGCCTTCCCTTATTTCCTTTGTGTTCTTTTGTTGCTTGTGCTACAGGCCATCTTGTTACATAGTCAATAGCTGTGATAATGTACTTTTTGCCTTTTTTTTTTGCCAGGCATTAGTCCCACAATTTCCAGTGACCACACTTTGAAGGGCTGTGTGATTGATACAGGTATTACTGACTTGGGGGTGCCTTGGAGTGGGTGTACTTTTTACAGACTTTGCATTGGTCTAGTACTTCTTTGATGTTGTCCAGCATGTTGGGCTACCAGAAGCGTGTTTTGAGATACTCATGTAAGTTCCTACTACAGGTGTGTCCCAGGTCTGTGTGGTATTGGAGGATGGTGTCAATATTCTGTGCTGACAGGACGTAGGGTACAGTATCATCACTTGGGAGTATCCGGTGCAGCATGCTATATATGTTTTTGAACAGGTGCTTGTTCTGGAGGACTTTCTCTTAGATAGCCATTGGTGTACCAGGTAGGAACCCCTCTGGGAGATTCCCCATGATTAATGAGCCAATTGGGTCTCCATCAGTGCATAGGAGGCGTTTATGGTATAGCCTTAACAGGGCATCTGCAGTAAGCATTTTCTTGCCTGGTCTGTATTCAATTATCATGGGGTACCTTTGGATAAGGCTCTTTCATTCAGCTTGTTGTCTAGATAGATGTTGTTGAGTCTTGAAGAGCACCAACAACTTGTGATTGGGTAGCCCTTTTGAATATCTGTGCACCTTCCAGGTAGCATTGCCACTTCATTAGGCAGTGAACAATAGCTACCAGTTCTTTGACATGTATTGGATATCTTTGCTTGCCATCAGACGGCTTTCTTGATTTATACGCCACAGGGAGGAAGTCCTTTTCCGCTGTTTGGATACAGAGTACTCCTAATATTGCATAATCAGAAGCATTAGATTCCAACTCTTATATTCCATCACAGTTTGGGTATTGTAAGTTGGGGGAATCGACCATACACTCTTTCAATTGGCAAAAGTGTTGATCTCTTAACAGTGTCCATATGACTTTTGTTGTCTTGCCTGTGATTGTGGATAAGAGGGCATTCAAGGCACCCCAATCAGGGATGAATCTTCTAACATAGGCTACCATGACTAGGAATGTACAAAGCTCACTCTTATTTTGTGGTGCTGGCATGTCAGTTATGCCTTTTATTTTTTCTGGGTCTGGCTTTACTCTGTCCTTGCTGATAATGTGTACTAAAAATTGGAGTTCTGCTGAGAAGAAGTCACATTTTGAGGTCTTGGCTATAATTTGGTTATCTTGAAGGGTGCAGAGGACCAGGAGGACGTCTTTCCAGTGTTGTTCTACAGCTGGACTGTATATGATTATGTTGTCTATATAGATGGTAGCCCTTTTTCCAATATTTTCCTTGAAGACTTTGTTCATTAAGATCACAAAGGTGCTGGGGGCGTTTTTCATAGCAAAAATAAGGGTAACACGTTTGAACAAGCCATATTTAGTTCTGAATGCAGTCTTGGGGATATCTTCAGGCTTTATGCAAATTTGGTGGTAACCTGCTATCAAGTCACTTTTTGGGAAGACTTGGGATCCCCCAGGGCGTCAAAAAGATCATCAGTCAAGGGCAGGGGATTCCTGTCTTTAATTTTGACCTCATTGGGCGCCCTGTAGTCTGTGACTAGGCAGAGTCCTCCATTTTTCTTTGCTACAAAAAATACAGCAGCACCAAAAGGAGACTTTAAAATTCAGATAGACCCTTTTTCAAGAGCTTCATCAAGGCAGTCTTTAGTGTGTTATCCTCTTGTGGCGTAAGGCGGTAGATAGGTCATGCTTTTGGCACACTTCCTTTGAGATCAATTTTGTGTCTTATGCCACAGTTGGGCGACAGCCCTGGTAGAGTTTCTGGGAAAACAGAAGGGAACTCTATGATTATCTGTGCCCAAATTGGGTCTTACTCATGTGAGGTCCCTGTGCTTTTGAAGTGGATAATTTCATAGTGCAAGTGTTCCAATCAAATTTTCCAGGGTCCTTTTTCTCTTCTGCTTCCATAATTTTCAAAAATATGTGGTCTCTCATAAGTGTGTCAAGATGGGTTAGATATACATGGTGATGCACCTTGCCTAATTGTATGGTGATGGTAGCACTATCCCAGCCAATGTGAGGTTTGGTCTTTCCCATCCAGTCCAGATCAATTACAATATCATACTTGGGGATTTTTATGATTGGACTACTAAGTGTAGTCTGCACGTCCCTAATTTGGGCACAGAAAGGTTTTGTGTCTTTGATGACTAGTGTGCTCCTATTGTCTACCATGAACCTCTTTTAATATTACTTTGGACCTTGGGTAGTTTCATGAGGTTGGAAAATTTCTTGTCAACAAGGGATTGGTCTGCTCCAGCGTTAAATAGGGCTGTGCCCTGATATCTGCAAAAGCGGAAAGGATAAGTGAGGAGTTTATTTCCAGTTTTTGTGGCAAACAGTAGAGGATTGCTGAAGGGTACTTGGATCATGGTGATTGAGTCTACGTCTTGGCCCTTGTACAAGTCTTGCAAAGTGGAGGTGGGTGGCTTGCCTAAGCACTCCCCTGAGCTTTTCCCTCCTTGATGGTGTTATCAGTGTTCATTTGATTTTCTTGAGCGGTATGATTTCTATTTTAAGGATGGAAGTTATTGACTTGGTTGTCCTGCTTGTTAGGTCAAGGGTCCTTTTTTGCTATAGGGCTCTCTTTTTGTTTGTTTTTGCATTTAGGTTCTCAGATTTTTATATTGCGCTTTTTCCCTCTAAGAATATGTCTTGAAAATTCTTACAATGGGTCATGTCAAACTGACGTCTAATGTATGTGGAGAGGCATTGTAGAATTCCAATTATGGTCCAGATTTGTCAAAGATAATGGTATAGTGAGCACAGTCACATAGATCTTTGTAGAATGCAATGTACTCCTTGATTATTTCTATCATTTTGAAAGTTCTGAGTTCTATCATGATTACCACATCAAAGTCCTTTATAGTGAACTTCTTGATGAAGGAGGCTTTTAACATATCCCAGTTTTTTTCATGATCAGGATGTTGATCAAACCATTTTCTACAAAGCGTGAGGTGGCCCCCATGACAAGTAGGGAAATCTTGCTGGCCTAGAGTCTGCAAGGGGTAGCCTACTTGTGTAAAATTGTTTTTGCGCTCTGAATCCAGAGGTTGGCGTTTTCACATAATAGCCATGAGAACGTTCCTATCTCTGCTGAGTGTAGGCCTTGAAATACAATTCTGGGTATTTTGGTTGCTTTGGGAACTGGAGGCGGATTAAGGACTCCCTGTGTACTTAGGAAGTTGTCATGTTTGATTGGTACAAGGATATTATTGTAGATGACAAGGCTTGCAGGGATGTCTTGTCCTTCTTCATAGTCTCTCCAGCTATTAGGGAGTACCATTGCTTGGGTCCTTTTCTTTGGAGAAATTTTCCTTTAAGCTGTGTAGATGTGGATAGCCTACCTGTTCTACCACTGTCAAGTATATACTTATGGGATTATAATAAACAAGATAAAGGGGAAAATTAAGAGTAGAACAATAATTTATTTGATACAAGTTTAGAGTATTATATAATATCATTAGAATCCACATACTGTCCATGTATTTCATGGCAGTCATGGTGCTTATCCAAGCAATTGCTCCTATTAGGCCATGGGGATTGTCCAAGTAGTATTCCTCTTGGGACTCAATATTTGATCCCTATAATAGATGGGCAAATTATAATAGTTTCACTAACTTAATGAATAGTCAGGGAATCATTTGGAGAGTTGCTTGGGGAATTCCTTTCCTGAAAGATATTAATTATAGATGTTGCAACTTTTAAAAAAATCCAAAAAATTTGTCTGTGGTCATGTATGGAGACAATTCCAGAAAAATTGTACCCTAGACAATTTTCTGGAATTGTCTCAAATCTGATGCAGTCCTAGGACCAGCAGCTAGAAACTTGTGCATTCATATAACAAAAACCATTATAAAATACTTTTACATAAAAAATTTGAAAATCCAAGCTGCTTTCTAATAGGTCCCAGAAGAGGAGGCTTTCTGCCACGCCTGTAAAATCTGATCTAATATTATCCACTCCTCACCTCATCTGCAGCACCAGATTGGGTAATTTACAATAAAATTTCTCCAGTAAAACCCTAACACAATACTGTGAGAATTTAAATGGTTCCAAGGAACAAGGGGGTCAGAAACAAAATATGTATCAATACTCAAGCACTAAATCTTGCCAATAATGTCAGGGATCCAGTCTTGGGCGGCCAGCCCATTGTTTTCAGGGGTAACTTGGGCCAGTGTTTTAGCAGGCAGGGCCCACCACAAGAGAGGAGCTAACTTTAAAAGATATGAAATGGAATTCCCTGCCCAAGAGCACGGTCAGCAACTGGGATGATAGTGTCTATCACCCCTGTGATGATGATGTACACAATGCCAAAGAGCTTGCCAGTATGGTCAGTTGGGAGGTCAGGTGAGGAAGCAGGCATAGGTTTGGGTGTCATGGGTGGTTCCATATGGATGTGGTAAGCAGGAAGGTAGTTGAATTTTCCTCTAAACAATTTTGGTGTTGAGAATATCCACAGGCCTTGACAATTGTATCTAACAGCTGATTGTACACGGGCCAAGGGATCAAGTTGAAGTATCTTTTCTGGGGTATAGTCCATTTATTTAGGCTTCAAGGGGTAATCAGTGAAGTGAACTGGCCCAAATGGTACACCTGGTGGACAGAAAACTGTGGGCTGCAGGGCAGGAGGGCTGTGAGATCTTGTACTGATTTGGTAGAAGGCAAATTCAAATGGTTTAGTAGCTGTATGAGCCAAAATAACATAACCTTTTTTCAAAAATGGCAATAAGTTTGGAGCGCGGGGTTGTTTTGTCAGGAATATTCCTGACACTTATAGTTGTGTAATCAATAAACTGTCACCCGCTGCCACCAAGCAGATGTCTGCTGTCAACGTGCAGACATCCACCGTCACCAAGAAGATGTCTGCCACCAACGTGCAGACATCTGCCGTCATAAAGTAGATACACACTGCCACCATGCAGAAGCCTGCCACAACCAAGCTGTCACCTGCTGTCAACATGCAGGCACCCGCCCCACCAAGAAGATGTCCATGTTACTGTGCAGACCCCTGCCGCCACCAAGCAGACGTCCACCGCCACCGCGCAGGCCCCTGCTGCCACCATGCAGAAGCCTGTCACAACCAAGCTGTCACCCGCTGTCAACTTGCAGGCACCCACCACCACCAAGCAGACAACCACCACTGCCAAGCAGATACACACCACCACCAAGCTGTTGCCTGCTGCCAACATGCAGATGCTCACCGCCACTGCACAGGTGCCCACCACTATTGCCAGCCCCACCTGCAATCCATCCTCAAATCAGGCACCCATGGGCCAGCCTTCCACCTTCCAGCCTTTGCCCTCCCATGCCAGAAGGCCAGCCCCCATCCACTCCTTTGGGAAATAGCCAGATCAGGAAATCAGAAAAGGCAATTTCCCCAAAGCCAAACTTGGGAGGAACTGCTGCCCAATTTGGGAGCCTACCAAATGGGGAATGGACTGATAGGCTATCCAACAATGGAAATCATGCACCAAATTCAGTAAATGAATTTTGATGCATGAAGAAGACCAAACTTGCACTATGCCAATGCAAACTTGGATCCAGCCAAACCTTCTCAATTGCCAGCCACCCAAGCCAATCCAAAAAAGGGAATAACAGATGCAACTCAGACTCTTGGTTTCCCAATGCTATGCCTTCCAATAATCATGCCTGGCAGGTTTACTAGTATAAATAAAGACAAAGCCCTCAATGATAGTTTGTGACATCATTGAGTGAATATCCTCCTCAATATTATCATATTAATCAATCCTTTACCCAGGCTAAGTAAGTAACCTTACTAAACCCATTACACCTCCTCAAGTCAAAAGATGAACTACATTATCTTCACAGCTGTCTTGACAGCTTACTCTGGGATAGGGGGCCACCAGCCAACCAATGCTCAGTTTGGTCCTGAACCACAGGGACCAAAAGGGATATCATACAATGAGCCAACTCATCTCAACTCAATGGTTTTGAACCCGTGGACACCTCTGGCGTCATCTTGCCCAACTCCCAACTTGGCTACTTATGTGATCCCCACAGCTAAGCTACTGTACCTTGCTGTCAGCCTTTGAAAATGCAACAACCTTGTCAAAGCCTTCTGCCAGGCAGTAAACTTATATCCAATTGTCTACGCTTTGAATAACTTTGAGCTGTCAACCTGCCATCTTATGTTACTAAAGTTTTACCCTCAATACTTGAGCATTACAACTTTGGTCTATATAGCACCCCACCTCCAAACTTAATATTTTCCATGGGGGGTTCATCAGGGCATTGGGACAGGCAGGCCCGGGGGAACTGTGTGCTTGGGTCCAAAGGCAGCAAAATGGCACTTGGCCCGGGAGTTCTTTCATTGGTCAGAATCTCAAATTGACTACCTGATTAACTTGCTTCAGAGTCGTGGTCATGGGGTCAGGCTGCAGGCCTGTGCCTCTTCCTGGGGACAGCTCTTGATTGACCACTGGTGTAGACTTCAAATTCATGAAGCTAATAGTTGCCGCTTCAGTACCTCCATTAGGAGCTGTGATTGGTCTTCCATTTGGTGTAATAATTTCCTTTGTTTGGCCTGTTTCACTGCATGGGCCAACATTTTTGGCCTCAGCTTGCAGGTGTGACAGAAATTGTGGGATAGTATGAAGCCGTTTCTAAGTGATGGGGAATTACCACCCAAATCCACATAGAATTAATGATTAACCACCAATGCGGCTTCAAATATTTTTTTGTGAAATTTCCAATTGTAACTCCAGGATTAAGTGGAACTATTAGCCCTAACCAAAGTAGTCCAAGATAAATGACCTGAGAAAGCATTAATGCATCTTCAGCGGTAAATTCTGGATATTTGGAGGTAACACAATTTTCAGTTTCAAGGATGGGGGGAGCTGCAAAATTGGTTGGCGCAAAATTAACATTGGGCGGCACCAACAACAAAGTTCCAACTGCAGGACCCCATCTTCCAGAAATGATTTGGTTCATAATCAGATTGTACAGAATATACCGTAACAACCCAATCACAGGATGTATTTTTTAAAATGGAAATTAGTACTTGGTATAAATGATTTTTATTGAGTAAATTTATGAGGACTCAACTCTTAGAGTTTAAACAGTGAAAATCATTCAATACATATCAGAAAAAAGGACTAAGCAATACCACCTGAGTCTTGACCTCCTATTCCTTCCACATTGTCAAGTAAGTATCTGGTCCAGGTTGCAAAGAACCCTTGCGTGACTAGTTTCTGACGATCATACTGATTAACAAGCCTTTATTGGGTGACCCTCATATTACTCCAATTTATCAATGTCAATTTGAAAAGGGGAACCGGTTTCAGCTGAAAGAATGGAGCAGCCATAACCCATTTCCAATCAACCATCTGATTTAAATCCATTAACTTGGTCAATTTTGATAAAGGGTTTCCAGCTTTTTGAGCCTTCTTGCTTGGGCAAATAATACCTGGCATGATGGAACCTACCGTGACAGCAGGGGCTTGATATCAGAAAAACGCAGGCAGGCGGTCCTTTGGTTCACAGGCCTGGCAGCCCAAGGGGATCTAGGGTCAGGGTTCAATTCCTGCTCCCTGGCTCAGGTTTCCAGAGAGGAAGAATTGTCAATCCTGACACCATCCCCTTCTTTTCCCAAGAGCCCTCTCTTCTAATTCTTCTTGTTTAGGTAGAGTTGGACGGCTTATTGGGCATTAGTCAGGTTGCTCAACAGTTCCCAAGTGCTTTCTTCTAGCAGGTATCCTTTCCACTTGACGTAATACTGGATTTTTTGGTATTGAGTTCTGTTGCTGTGTATGTATTTAACTTTGTATTCTTCAGTGCAGCCTGTTTGGATGGGTGAGGGGTTTGTCTTGAGCCGTAGGTGGGGGAGCAAGTTCCCATAATTTTTAAACAACAGGGATTGGTGAAATATGTTGTGAATCTTCCAGGAGGGGGTAGGTTTAGTTTTTAAGCAACCTCTCCAACTAGTTTGATGATCTTGTGGGGGCAACTTTTTCTGTGAGCTAGCTTTCTACAGGGTAAATGTAGGGGCACATTCCAAGAGTCCAGGTATACTTCATCCCCAACTTGCAAGGGTTGGCCTGGTGTTTATTTGCAGTTGGCAAAGGCTTTGTAAGTTTGCACTGCATGGTTCAGGTTGATCAAGCATGTTTTTTGTGTGTTGCGGATCTTCTCAACCCAGGAATGCCCAGTGGTGCTAGTTTCCTTCTCACCAATCTTGGGGTCCCAGGTGGGATCAAACTCATAGTTGGCTTTGAACAGAGACATCCCAGTGGAGGTGTGGTCTTTACTATTGTAGGCAAACTAGACCATGGGAAGCATGTTGGTCCAATTGTCCTGGTTGCTGTTGGCATAGCATTGAAGGTATTGTTCAAGAATCTGGGTTACTCTTTTGGTTTGACCGTCTGTCTGTGGGTGGTAGGAGGTAGATATGCACTTCTTGATTCCCAAGTCTTTCATCACCTGTGACCAGTAGTTTGACGTGAATTAGGGTCCTCTGTCTGTTATGATTTCCTCAGGTGTTCCGTGTTGAGTGAGGATACAGTCATGGAAGTGTTGGGCTGTCTCTGCTGCTGTGAAATGAGTGGTGGTTGGTACAAAGTATGTCATCTTGGTGAAGCGGTCTGCCATGACCAGGATTACGTTAAAGGAGAGAGATGTGGGGCAGTTTCATAATGTAGTCCATGTAAACAGATCTCCATGGTCCATGGGGTATATTCAAGGGTCTTAGAAGTCCTCCAGGTTTGTTTCTGCAAGTTTTGGTCTTTCCACAGGTCTCACATCCCTTCAGGTATGTACTTACTTCTAGATCCATTTTTGGCCAAGCAAAGTTCCTTCTGATGCTCAAGAGGGTCTTGAGTCTCCCTGGGTGTTCAGCCATCTTGGAATTGTGATAGCCTCTCAAGATGTTGATCCTTATGCTTCCTTCTGGTACAAAGATTCTGTTGTGGAACATTAGTGTTGTTTCTTTCAATTAGTAGCCTTTCTGGTAGTGGGCGCTATCCAAGGATTTTGAAAGGTCAGATATCATGTTTTTAGTGAATTCATTGAGTGATTGGGCCTTCAGTACTTCTGGTTTGCTGGATCTGATCTTCATCAATCCCAGGTAGATGCCTAGGCTTGCTGGGTCCAAGATAACTTGGGTGTTATGGTCGCAAGTTTCTATGTGGGTGGGCGCCAGGTCAGTCCCTCTACTAGGGCGTTGGGTACCACATTCACCTTTCCTGGCTTATAGTCTATGGTAAGAGTGTAGTCAGCCAGTTCTAAGGCCCATCTTGCTTGTTGTTGGTTAAGCTAGTGTGGTTTGAGGAAGTAGACCAAGTTCTTGTGGTCTATCAGGACCTTTACTGGGAATTCAGCACCACAGAGGTACCAGTGCCAGTGTTTCAGGGCCTTCATTATTGTAAGCATCTCCTTTTCATATATTGGGTAGTTTTTTTTGGCAGGCAGCATCTTCTTGGAGTAATATGCTACAGGATGTAGCATACAATCCCCCTTCCTGAAGAAGGACCCCATCCACCGCAAAGTTGGATGTGTTGGTTTCTAGTACAAATGGCTTGGATAGGCCAGCATATCCAGGACAGGGGCAAAGATGAAAACAAGCTGCAAGGCTCAAAGGCAGAGCTTCATTCATGGTTCCAGACAAACTGGACCTTGTCCAATCAAAGCCTGGTTAGCGGCAGCGTGATAGAGGAAATTATTTTTATGAAGTCCCTGCAATAGTTTGCTAACCCCAAGAAACTTCTGACATCTTTCCAGCACGTGGGGGTAGGCCAAGAGGTCATGGTGTCCCCCTTTTCCTGGGCCATTGCAAATCTTCCAGTTTTCACTATGTAGCCCAGGAATTCCACCTCTGGTTGCAAAAACTCACATTTCTTGAGTTTTGAGTGTAGGTTGGCTTGTGAGAGTTTGCTCAGGATTAGGTCCAGGTGGAGTAGGTGCTCTTTGTGGGTCTTGCTATAGATGAGGATGTTGGCCAAGTATGTGATACAGAACTGGTCAGGGTATTTGCCCAGTACTGTGTTTATCATGTGCTGGAAGGTGCTAGGGGCGTTGCATAGTCCAAATGACATCACCAGGTATTCTTAGAGTCCATACCTGGTCTTGAACGCTGTTTTGTACTTGTTGCCTTCTTTGATTTGGATTTGGTTGAACATATCTCAAAGGTCAATCTTGGAGTACACTTGAGCGCCTGTCAGCACATCACACAAGTTGTCAGCGTTAGGTATGGGTAGCAATTCTTTACAGTTATCTCATTCAACTTCTGGTAGTTAACGCACGGGCACATGCCGCCGTCCTTCTTGCCCACAAACAGCATTGGTGACAAACAAGGGCTCTTGGACACAAAGGTGATGCCTTTCTTGGACATGTCTTTGATGTACGCCTTGAGTGCCAACTGCTCCTTGTGGTTGCAGCTAAAGATGGCCCATGTTTGAGTTCAGTGCCAGGCAGGAGGTCAATAGCGTGATCATACTTTGTGTGTTTGGGGAGATGGGTGGCCGTTTCTTTGCTGAAAATGTGGGTCCACTTTCCTAGAGAAGCAGGTAGGACTTCAACACTAGGTTCAATTGATATGGTCATGAGCCTTTGGGTGAATTCCTCTGGGTTAGTTCAGAAGGGTACAGTGTTGTGGGTTCCTTTATCACCCAAGGTGACGTTCTGTTCCCAGTAGTTAAGGGATGAGGTCATGCCTGTCAGACCAGTAATCCCCAAGGATGAGGGGGTGTGGTAGGCCTTTCAACAGGATGAGAGACAATGGGTACATATTGTTTCCTATAACCATGGGTAGTTCTTGTTTGCATCTGTACCCTATATATTTTGTGCTATTTCCCATGATGATCTGGAGGCAGTTCTCAGATACAGAGAGGCCCAGTTCTTGGGCTAGGTCAGCATCAATGAAAATCTCAACTGCTCCAGTGTCAATGAACGCCTTCAGTTTTCGGATTGTTCCTTTGACAAAAACAGATAATAGGATGAACTTGTAAGACTGGGAAGACACATTTATTTGGGCCAAAGGGATAGAAGCAGGGTTTTTCTTAGGGCAGACTCTGATCAAGTGCTCTGCTTTGTAGCAGTGGAAGCAGAGTCCTTCTCTGTAGTGTCTTTGGAGTTTCTAAGGGGTCATCCCCCCTCTTTTGGGTATGGGGGCTCGGGTCTGGCGTTGTTGGGTAGTACCAGTGCTTTCTTGGTTCATGCTGAGGCCCTTACACAAGGGGACCAGGTCTTCTAAGCCAAGGGTGGGAATGTGGTGCTTCAGTAGGTTCTTCATGACTGGGTTCACTCCTTTCCAGAATATGATGGCTGCCAATTTGTCCTCAAGTTGGGTGCGGGTCTTCAGTTTGAGGAATTTTTCAATATACACTTGAATGGGTCAGGAGCCTTGTTGGATTTCTAGCAAGGAGTTCAGGGTGTATTATCTAGTGTTGTGATCCTCCCCAGTAGCCATTAACTCAGCCTCAAACTTGGCATAGTCCAAGCAGAATTCTTCATCTTCTGCTGTGGCCTTGGCAAACCAGTCTAGAGCGTCTCCTGAGAGCATGAAAGCAACCCCAAGTACCTTCTTGGTGTTGCTGGCGTAGGAGGGAGCGTTAGTTTGAAAATGTAGGCGGAGAACCGGCATGGCGCTTCAAGCTTTCTTGAGTGTAAGCTTCCCCATCTGGGGCATCTCAATCTTTGTGAGGGATTGGTTTACAATTACATTTTGCACTTGAGAGGAGAGAGTATTGTTGGTATCAGTTGCAGCGGTATCAGTTCTTTTTGGGTCATTTGGGTTTGCATTCTTCCACATGGAAGAGATCAGGTTCATGGTCATCTTATAGGTGTAGTAAGTGATTATCAATAACAGAATCATACAAGATGCCCCAATAAATAACAACATCTTGGGGCTCAGGGTATCAGGTTTTAAAAAGATTGCCATAATGTCAGGGATCCAGTCTCAGGCAGACGGTTGGTTGTTTTCAGGGGTAACTTGGGCCAGTGTTTTAGCAGGCAGGGCCCACCACAAGAGAGGAGCTAACTTTAAAAGATATGAAATGGAATTCCCTGCCCAAGACCATGGGCCAGTAACTGGTATGATAGTGTCAATCACCCCTGTGAGGGTGATGTACACAATGCCAAAGAGCTTGCCAGTATGGTCAGTTGGGAGGTCAGGTGAGGAAGCAGGCATAGGTTTGGGTATCATGGGTGGTTCCATATGGATGTGGTAAGCAGGAAGGTAGTTGAATTTTCCTCTAAACAATTTTGGTGTTGAGAATATCCACAGGCCTTGACAATTGTATCTAACAGCTGATTGTATACGGGCCAAGGGATCAAGTTCAAGTATCTTTTCTGGGGTATAGTTCTTTTATTTAGGCTTCAAGGGGTAATCAGTGAAGTGAACTGGCCCAAATGGTACACCTGGTGGACAGAAAACTGTGGGCTGCAGGGCAGGAGGGCTGTGAGATCTTGTACTATTTGGTAGAAGGCAAATTCAAATGGTGTAGTAGCTGTATGAGCCAAAATAACATAACCTTTATTCACAAATGGCAATAAGTTTGGAGCGCAGGGTCCTTTGATCTATATAGCACCCCACCTCCAAACTTAATATTTTTCATGGGGGGTTTATCAGGGCATTGGGAAAGGCAGGCCCGGGGAAACTGGGTGCTTGGGTCCAAAGGCAGTAAAATGGCACTTGGTCCAGGAGTTCTTTCATTGGTTGAGAATCTCAAATTGGCTACCTGATTAACTTGCTTTAGAGTCGTGGTCATGGGGTCAGGCCGCAGGCCTGTGCCTCTTCCTGGGGACGGCTCTTGATTGGCCACTGGTGTAGACTTCAAGTTCATAAAGCTAATAGTTGCCACTTCAGTACCTCTATTAGGCGCTGTGATTGGTCTTCCATTTGGTGTAATAATTTCCTTGGTTTGGCCTGTTTCACTGCATGGGCCAACATTCTTGGCCTCAGCTTGAGGAGGCTTGATCCCAGAAAAACGTGGACGGGTGGTCCTTTGGTCCACAGGCCTGACGGCCTGAGGGGATCTAAGGTCAGGGTTTGATTCCTGCTCCCAGGCCCAGGTTTCCAGAGAGAAATAATTGTCAATCCTGACAAATAAGCAAAGGTTGGCTGTGGTATAAGGTCAATTAAAGGTTCCACATTAGCTAACCCCACTTTTCCAAGGCCCAATTAAAAAACTACTGTGATGAGCAACAGATATATAATCTTGGTGATATCAGATCAATCAAGAGACCAAGATTTATCTGCATCAAGGGAGTGATTAAAGGCGTTTCTAGGAATCTTTCAGATCTCAGTTGACCCAAGCTCAATTCCCTTCACTGCAGCACTTCCCCTTCCATCCTAGACCTGGTATACTTTCATTCAGGTGACATTACCATAAAGGGGTACCAGTATTCATCAGAGTTCCAGGGAGGTAGCTACAGTGCAGACCCACCCCATAAACTATGTACAAACCCTTCTATTAGCTTTGAATTCCTTGGACCAGGCCACCATCAGAGCACCATAAAATTCCAAGGCTTATCACCAAACTTATATCTGGGTATGCAGCTCTCAATTCCCAGCCAGGGTGACACAATCTTCTCAGCATCAACCTTTAGGTTTTCCTTGTACTTGTAGAAGCTCCAACCCCAGTTCTCCAAGTCCTAACAGTAATCAACCCTCTTGAGGATATAATCCTGCTCTTGTTTTTTTCTGACCATGACTTTAAACAGTCTCATCTCAACTTTACCATAGGTTTTTTAGCAGTATCTCCATAACCCTTATATCAGCAAGGATTTTCAAGTAGAAAATTTTGGGCCTGTACAGTTTTTAAGGAATTTTACCCACACCCAGTTTATCCTTTCAGCCCAACTGTTTCAACAAGGGTTGCAAGAAGCTGTGACCTTACATGTAGCATCAGCCTTGGTCATCAGACCAACAACCTTTGGGTTTATAAAGT
Source organism: Entomophthora muscae (assembly GCA_014839935.2). Taxonomy (NCBI): domain Eukaryota; kingdom Fungi; phylum Entomophthoromycota; class Entomophthoromycetes; order Entomophthorales; family Entomophthoraceae; genus Entomophthora; species Entomophthora muscae. Next base: position 119,425 of record QTSX02001543.1, on the reverse strand, counting down.
GGGATCCTCAATCAAATAAAAAGGTAGATAATGCCCTGGGATGATCCATACCAGGAGTTGTTTTTCAGGAAGATCTGGGTTCATCTAAATGAAAATTGGTTGACCAAGGTAGGTAAAGGTTGCTAGTTCATTGATCTACCTATTCTTGGATGTTTTTTTTTGGTTTTCTATGCTATGAAGTGTTGGTAAGATGGCCCCCAATAAGCGCTTTGGAAGGATAGGGGTGTACCCTGGGTGCCAGGGCATCATCCTTGGCCAGCCAGGTCCATATAATTAGTGGTGAGTCAGGCTGCAGTTCAGGCAACAAGGCCCACTGCTGTAGATCAGATCATATACCAATGGCCATAGAAAACTAGTGGATTGTTACAATGTAGATGAAAAATGCCGCTCTTCTGGCAATCCTGTCAGATCAGGGGAGGGGTCTATTACTAATGTGGGAGTGTTTTATCTGAGCTATCAGATCAACTCTGGATTGGGGCCAGGGGCTTCTAGCTGCTGCTAAGGCAGGTAGTAGGGCAGCAATTTTCCTGAATAAATATTGTGCATCTCCCTTTGGACCAGAATATGAGAGAGGGGGGATAGACTAACTAATTTTGGCTCCCATCCTGGTGAGACAAACCGCCAGGATGCCATCCAGTGAATTACTGGGATGGCTGCTCTAAAAGGGGACCAAAGGGGGGGACACAGGAGACACTTGGGGAAAATAGGTGTTCAATCTCATCAACAGCAGGTCAGAGAGTAACCAGGGAGTGCACATGGGGGTATGTTCTGGAGCAGCAGAAGCATCTAGGGGCAGATGCCTCTTCTTCTGACAAGTGGCAAGGAGGCATGGGAGATACATGTGATGGTCCATATGGAAGCTGCTGTGCAGTCAAGGGCTTATTTGGATGCAATAAAGAATCTATGCTGAAAGTTGAAAGTATGTAGTGGTTATGAGACAGGTAGAGACTTATTAGGGAGCATTGGCTACTAGGGAAGGTAAGGCCTGCCTAGTAGGTAACAAAGGACTACTAGAGGCAAGCTCTGGACCAGCCCAGCAGGGAACATTGGCTGATAAGGGGCTGGTTAGGTGTCTCCACCCAGTAGGGAATTTGGCTACTAAGGGTGGGGGGTGTACCAGCCTGGTGGGTAACATGGGCTACCAGGACTGTGTGTTGGTGTGACCCTGGCAGTTAATGTGGGCTGCCAGGAAAGGGAGGAGCTTAGATATCTCTATGTGCCCTTGTGTGCTTATAGGAGGTCTGTGAGCAAGCACTTTACCTAACAAACTGGTAGGTTGTCTTCATTTTTGTTTTCTTGGAGACTTTGGAGAGGTCCTAAAGTTACCAGTGGGGGGTATGAATATGCTCAGAGGTGTTATCATGGTAGCTGCTTGGGGAAGCATCTGTAAAACTTGATATGATCAGTTCTCTGGGAAGTAAAGTTGATTACTTTGCAACAGAAAGCTCAGACTTAATCACCTGAGTGAGTAAAGACAACTGCACAGACATGAGTATTGTCTGTGGTTGAATGGCCTAAGTGGAGGACACTTGTGAGGGCTCAGTCAAACGCCAGTAGTCTTGTAGACTTATTGTCTGATTCTGATGTATTGATAATGTGGACTGAAAATGGAACCACAGTATTTCATAGTGTAAGATCAATAGTGGAGACTAGTGAGAAGGACTGTATGATCACAGTGAAGACATAATGGGGGACTGGAAGATCATAGTGAGAATATGGAGCCAAGATAATTCATAGTGCAGATGGAACCTAGGTGACTCATAGTTAGGAATATATGAAGGACTGTGAAGATCATGGAAAGGAATAGCTGATGGACTAGGAAAGACTAGCTGAAGGGCTAGCTGAAGGACTTGAAGTTCTTGGAGCAGGACTAGCTGAAGAATGGGAGGTTGGTTGAGAATAACCAGCAGAAGTATATGCAGGAGCAGGAATGCTTGACTTGGACTACTGAAAGAAGGATTCATCATGAGAAAGAAGCAGTAAAAAGAATAATTAAAACTATCAGAAGATATGATAAAAGATTAAGCTAACTATCATATAAGAAAGAGAATAAAAATTAGTTTACAGGAATTGAACTATAAATTCATTAAGAAATTATTGAGTGGTTGGGAGCCAGAGAGGCTGGAAAAAGGACAGAGAAACTGTTTGGACAAAGGCTGGAGTTTTGCCAAAATGGTTGAGCAAGGTGAGAAGTAAGCAACAGGAAAGTTTGAAGTGCTGAAATGTTGAGAAAATGCGGAAAAACTCAGAAAAACATTGTAGAATTAAGGGTTCAATAATCCCTTAAGTAAAACATATGTGGAAGTGCTCAAGTTTTGACAGAGAAACATGATGTGAATTACAGCAAAACTGTTTGAAATGCAGAGCAGTGATTTATCCAGAGCAAGACAGCACTGGGTTCAAACTATGGTCAAGAGTGGTTTTTTGGGAAAACATTTTTAAAACCCATTAAATGTGGGTGTTTGATTGACTTCAGGTCAAAGCTTGTTTGATCACTGTTTTGAAGGCTTTAAATGAACAGTTTAAGCCTAAAAAATGAGAGAATGAAGCAGAAAACACAGGGTTTTGTTTGGCTGAAGTAACTTAAAAGGTTTAGTATTTTGTAGAGCAGAGAAGAATGGATAATTAAAGCTCTGAAAACCAAAAGCTTTTAAAGAAAAAAGGGACTGAAACAAGGAGCTATAAAAGGGGGATTAATCTGAAGCATTTCAGGGACTGGAACAAGTGGATTACAAAAGCCACAAGGACTTAGGAAGGAGCTGGAGCAAAGAGCAGGAGCCCAGGACTAAAGAGCAGGAGTCCAAGAATAAGGTGAAAGAGCCCAAGACCAAGTGAAAGGAGTCAAAGATATTGTTGGAGAACTCCAATTTATTAGTAAACCCATATTGTTTCCTATACCCCCGGGCCATATACCAGAAAGTTTATAATAGGATCTTCCTTCTGACTGTGAATAAAAGCCTATTTTGACCCCTGCCTCAAAGTTCTAAGTAGTACAGATAACCCCAATTTGTGAACTGCCCCACATCTTCTACCTTGGTCAAGAGGAAGAGGATATCTATTTTCAGAGTTTTAGAAGTTTTTCCACTAGTAAAATCTCCCAGGAAGAGTAGGAAAAGTTGACTAGACACCTTGGAATTATAGATAGGAGACAGGAGTTCATTTGGAATGAGTTTAATAGATTTATGAAAGACTGGTACAGGCTCACAGAAGGTTTAGCACCAGCTGAAGTACAAGTGCATGGTGGGATGCCTGCCTAGCTATTAGAAAAGTATTGGAAGAGTTTGCAGTAATGCAGGCCAAGTATAAACTTCTAGCAAGCCACCTCTCTTTACTAGAAAATGACAGCTCCTCCAAGCAAGTCCCTGGCTTTGACACAAGACACACTATGGGTACTGGTGACCTGGAACCCCACAATGCCCCTGCTGGACAAAGATCTGGTGCAGCATCTAGAAGATACAGATCTATATCATCACAAGTAAGGCTCTTGACCAGGGTCTCTCCAGATGAAAGAAGGTTGTGAGCCTTACCAGGAAGATCATCCCCCACCAGGTGAGCATAGGAATAAATTTGGTTCCAGAGGTCAGGAGAGATAGTCCAGATGATTAAAAAAGCTGGTGTCAAGGTGAACACAGCAAATTTAAACACAGGGACTATCATTATCAAAAATTCAAGTAATTTAAAGATTTTTGAGGAAATTTTGAGTCTAAAAACTTGTAATAATGTCAAGGGTCTGGATGTACAAGCATTCTGGCTACTGCCAACCTACTTAACATCCAGCCATTGCCTGATTTAGTCCCCTTTCAATATACCATTTGACATACCAAGAATGGTAACCAAGCAATATCACCTGATTGTCCAAGTATCCAATGGCTTGAACCCATCTAGCACATGAACAACCCCTAGGTTCAATTCAACTAAATCCCTGCCACAGTCAAGTCTATATAAGTCTAAAGTATTATCCAATAAAATATACTTCTCTTCTTTCTTAATTCCATATTTGAAGCTTCCCCAAAAGGTGCTCCTTATCACTGGTAGCAGCTACAGTTTTTTGACCATGCCCATGAGAGAGAAAATGACTGACCAAAACCCACCCATCTTTGCTCACACACTCAACCAGGCCACATCTCAGGATACCTGGAAAACGTACTTCTGCGCCCATGACATTGATGATGATATACCTAGTGGATGCACCATATTTGAAGGTCTGGTCATGCCCAAAGCCTGCGCCAAGATTATTCAATACAGTTGCTCTCTTCAACCACAAAAAAACACAATACCACCTATCACAGGTGAAGTGACCAACACCAAATACATTGGTATTGACAAGTTCTTTGATAAAAGCAAAGAAAACATCATCAACTGGCTAGATCACTCAGCCACCAAACTCCGCGCCAGCTGCATCCCCCATGAGAAATGGGTCCAGGAAGCCAGCAAGCGCCTGTACAAGGCCACAGCTAACTGGTTTGTCACCTGGGTTGGCTCACAAACTGACAACCAGCTTGACAACTGGGAAGATTTCAAAGCAGACATCACCCACAATTTCTGTGTCACTGAATCCCTACAAGACATTGCAATACAGCTCGGTGATCTTCCTTATAAGACCACTATTGCAGCTTATGCCACCAAATTTGAGGAAATCCGTAGCAAAATCTAAAACCCAGATCAAGCTGACAACGTACACACCAGAGCATCATTCATCAACAAAATGGAACTCTCTGTTGCTGCCATCATCCATCAAGAGGCTAACACCTCCATGCCTGTGCTCATTGCAGAAGCCAAGCACGCTGAAAAACGCGCCAACATAGAATACCTTGCACACAATGGCAATTGCGCCTCAAACGGCAATGGCAGAGAAAGATCCAATGGTAATAAGCGCCAAAACACCAATCATAACAACAGCAACTCCAATTGCAACAATGGCAATCACAGCCAAAGCACAAACCGCTCCCTTCCCAAGAAAGAGGACACCGCTAAAGTTAACAACACTGAAGTAGCAACCTGCTACAGATATGACCCCACATTCTCTGACCTCAAAGGTCCTGAAACAGAGGAACAGGGAAAGAGGAGGGGGAACAGGCTTAAGTGCCCCTGTCTCCCCCCAACTTGACAAGAAATTGTACCAAGGCACAAACTTTGCTGCCTGCATCCCCCGTGTCCCACAATCCTCCATTTTTATGAACTTAAAAATTAAAGATTGCTCACAACTTCTTGTCTACCCATGCAAGTAAAAATCACATACACATAAAATTTTATTCAACTCTGGCAAACAACACACTATGGTTAGCAAACCTTTTGTAACCAAGTACAAAATACCAGTTGTCAAATCCAACTTCAAATATGCCAGAATGACAGAAAAATCAAAGGTTCTACTTGAAGGCAAAACAACTCCCTTCAGAATTGACCTCCAAGGCATACAAACGTCCATCAAAGGACTTGTCTTGAACAATATAAACTACAACATTTTATCAGGCATAGACTGGTTTACCTGAGTGAACCCCAGCGTATGTTGTAAAACAAAAACCATGACCATCAAATGTAACAGAGTCAACTTCAACATCCTCAAAGAACCAAATGACCTCATCCTAAGAGACACAGTATTTGTCCAGGTCATAAACCAAGATGACTCAGAACATCTAACCAAAGATAGTACCCTCCACATAATGAGGTACTCTGAGTTCAATAACATACAGACACAAAAGATCCAATGCCCAGAACTTGCGGCACTCCTAAATGAATACACTTATGTATTCAAAGAAGAACTCACAGAGTTACCCCCCAAACGGGAGGTCAAACATGGCATTGACCTATGTAAAGCCATGCCCAAACCTGCACCCCCTGCAGACTCTCCCCCATAGAGACCCAAACCCTCAAACCCCATATTGAGGACAATCTAGCAAAAGGATTCATCTGCCTGTCTGAATCCCCATAAGGGGCAGCAGTATTCTTTGTAAAGAAAAAGGAAGGCACTCCACGTCTATTAACTGACTACAGAGCACTAAATGCAAGCACAGTAAAGAATAAATACCCTCTTTTTCAAAACCGCAGGCTTAAACCCCCCCCCCCTGCAAGGTTCCAACCAAGCAGGTTTGTGACCTGCAATCTGATTATCTGGTCACTTGAAGCCAGACTAGGAAGTCAACTCAAATTACCAAATCAAACAACATGAACAGATGATGATCCTTTATTGTGGATACCTTGTTTTGGCGCTTGACTCATTATCAGGATCAAGTCACCCCTTTCATCATCCAGCCGTGTGATCACCAATCATGTTCCTGTTATCCTTGATTCACAATGACTATATAATCACTATCTCACAATAAAGATTATTATCCATCTTCTAAAAAAATCCCCGTGTAACTCTGCTAAAACAGCACAGTTACAACATTGGTAGCACAGGTAGGTTCTCCATCCTACCTTATCTTGAAAAATTCCACCTGTTGCCTGCACACGCCGCCGCCAACAAATCCTCGACAAAATTATGTCTGGCCTCCCGCCCAACTGGACTCTGTACACTCCTGGTACTGCAATACTGAATGGTTTTGTCCTGTACCAGAACACAGTGATCCTGCTACCTGCCTTCAACACCATGTCTGCACAAGGTTTCTTTTGGGCTCCCTCCTTGATGCCACAACCAGCTGACAAAAACAACATACCTGCCTACGTAGCTCAAAGACTACAAAGCGCTGCCTTGGAACCTTTTTCCAGGACCAACAACAACACTGCCACATGGATTCAGTCCGCCCAGAGCAAGCTGGCTCAGATGGAATGCCCACAGCGGTTTTGGATTGCAGAAATTTCCATTTGCCTGACCCATGATGCTGGCACCTGGTGCAATAAGTGGCACAAAGAGCATACCAACAAGAACTTGGACACCTTCAAGCAAGACTTCCTGGCAAGATTTGTTCTAAAAGATACAGCGCTCATGATCATATGCCAAGTAAAGAACCTGACCCAGACAGGCACTGTTAAGGAACTCACCCACGCCTACAAGGAACTCCAACTTTGTGCACCATCTGACATGGCCTTTGACATCCCAGCCACACACCTCATGTACTACAACACCCTCAAGTTGCATGTGATGAGCCATGTGAACCTGGACCAGGTGAGCAACCTGCAAAGCTTGTACCGTGAAGCAAAGAAAGCAGAGCAAACCTCCAACGCACTTCATAAGGCACAAACTGGGAAACAAGAAAGACCCAAGGATTCCCATCCAGGCGGGCACTCCTCTCAACCATCCCCTGGAGGCAACAGGAATAACACCAACCACAAACCCACGGGTTTGAATGGACATGGAAATGGAAATAATGGCCAGTCAAACCGGACCCATTTCCGTGTCACCAACATGCATGACAACCAAGACAAGGGAAAAGCCTGGGGAGAGCACTAAGTAAGCCAAGCTCTCCCCATGCAACTCCTGACTTTCCCAATGATGAGTACTAACTCAAGGATGTGGACCAATGCCCAATGATCCAGGTGCCCTCAGAGGACCCAGTACTGTACATCATTGCCAGACATCCCAATAAATTGATGTCCTATCCTTTCTGCTTTTGCAGTTACACAGGCTCAGCACTCCTGGGTTTGGGTGCAGACCAAACCCTAGTCAATAGTAGCTTTTTGGATAAGTTCAAGCTGACCACTAATCCTTTGCGGATTAAAAATGTGGTCCTGGCTGACAAACACCACATTGCCGTGACAAAGGAAACTGCCCCCTTCTCTGTCATGCTTGAGAACCTCCATTCCACCATTCAAGGCCCCTTCATTGACTTCCCAAAGTTTGACATTGTGCTGGGACTAGACTGGCTGCAAAAGAACAATCCTCATGTAGACTGGGCAACCTCCGTGTTGACCATCAAGCGTGAAGTTGTCAACCACCAGATCTACCCTGACTCTGTGGACCAACTTCTATGCAACCATGTCTTTGTGCGCATCACAGAGACCCAGGACAAAAAGAAAAACCTGAAGGCAATTGATTGGGACTCCTGCCAGTATAAGATCATACATTTCAAAGATCACCAGGATACCTCCACACCTCAGGACTGCAAAATTGTGGCCTGCCATCCAGAAATCTTCAAGGAAGCGCTGCCCAGGCTGCCCCCTGAGAAGCATATTCAGCACCCCATCTAACTCAAGGGGGCTGTACCCAAGGTGCGTCCTATCTACAGGCTGACCCCAAATGAAGACAATGCCTTACGCGCCTACCCCAAGGAGGCATTGGAGAAAGGACTTATCTGCCCCTCACAGTCTCCCTTTGGGGCCGCTGTATTCTTTGTGACTAAGAAGGACGGTACCTTACGTCTGGTCACAGACTACCAAGCCCTAAACAAAGTTACCATTAATAATCATTACCCACTACCACTGATTGATGACCTCTTTGATGCCTTAGGAGGAGCCACAGTCTCCTCCAAGATTGACCTGATGGCAGGCTACAACCAGATTTTCATCAAGGAGGAAAACATCCCTAAAACAGCCTTCCGCACCAAATACAGCTCCTACAAATGTGTAGTGCTCAACTTTGGCATGAAAAATGCCCTGTTCACTTTTTTAACCTTCATGAACAAAGTATTTGCGCCACACATAGGCAAGCACGCCCTAGTGTACCTGGAAAACATTATTGTCTACAGCCCCTTTCTGGAACAACACCACAAAGACCTTGAGGCAGTCTTTGCTACCTTGGCACAACACAAACTGTTGGCCAAGCCCTCCAAGTGCCAGTTTTTCCGCATGCAACTACCCTTCCTGGGACACATAGTCTCAAAGGACGGCATCAGACCCAACAGTCAAAAGATACAGGCCATCTGCAAGATGCTGCCACCCAAGGATAAGTCAGAACTCTTCACCTTCTTGGGAATGATGGCCTATGTACAACGCTTCATACCCAACTGTGGTGTTTTGAATGCCCCCTTATCTGCCATAACAGGTGCCAAGTCTAAGTTTGTGTGGACCCCCCAATGTGACCTCTGTTTTAGACGCCTCAAGGAGAAACTCACAACAGCTCTCATCCTACAATATTATAAACGTGACAGGGAATACCAAATGAAAACTGACGCCTCAGATGCATCCATTAGGGGAGTACTATGAATCAAAAATGATGACAGTGACTTCCTGTCCGTAGCCTACAAATTGCAGAAATTGACAGATGGCAAGTGTTGATACCCTATCCACGGCAAAAAACTATTGGCTATTGTGCACTGTCTAGTCAAATGGCGCTGTTACCTAGAACAGCAGGAAGAATTCACACCATTAACCAATCGCAATTTGCTCATCTATTTTAAGACTCAAGCAAATCTGTTGCGCCACCAAGCCCGGTGGATGGAGCTATTGGAGAGATTTAACATGCTCATCTAGTACAAACCTGGGGCCAAGCTTGCCATGGCAGACACCCTGTCCCGCCTGTATGTCTGTGCTTCAAGAGGAGAGAATGGGATTTACCCAGACTGGCATCTCTTAGTACTACAAACAAAGGACAAAGTTTCCCCCCTGGCACCACTGACATAACCAAAGAAACAGTCATCAAAAATGAGCACCTATTTGCTGACATATATGGGACCCTACACAGAAAAATGTCTGACATCACAACCATTCCCTACATTCCCATGCACCAGCAAGTTGACACCATCTTACGCTATCATAGAGACCTTGGACATATCAAGAGCCAAAACCTATATGAGTTCCTCAAGCACAAGGCCTGGTGGCCAACCTTATATTTCAATGTTCAAAAACAGTTATAGACCAATGTGAGTTATGCAAAAAAAATTCCAAAAGCAAAACCCCTCCAAAGTCAGTACTTTCCATCCACACACAACTACCTTTCAAAGTATAGGCTTTTGACATTGTTGGCCCCATGCCAGGAAAACACAATGACAAGAAATACATCAGCACCGCCATTGACTTTGCTACAAGATGGCCAGTAGCTCAAGCAGTAAAGGCTCACATGGGCAATGACATACAACAATTTATTGGCAAGGAGATAATCAGCAAGTTTGGAAAGCCAGAACTCCTGATAACCAATGGAGGGAAAGAATTGACCTCTAAAACCACCAATGTATACCTCGCAAAAAATGGGGTCAAACACACCGTAACAACACCATACCACCCACAAGCCAATGGACAAGTAGAGCGGCTTAATGATAGCCTTGTGCAAGCCTTAGTCAAACTCACTGCCAGGAGACCTGAAGACTGGTATAAGCAGCTACCAGCTGCACTACTTGTGTGTCAAACCTGAGTGAACAGATCCACCATAAAAAGCCCATTTGAACTGGTATACGGCACACAGCCAAATATCATTCAAGTATTGACAGGACCCAAACTGGAAATTCCAAATGAAGTCCCCCCCTTGCTCAGACCCTCAAGTAATGGAGGCTAATTGCAAGCAAACAGCCAAAGAGAATAAACTTCTGCAAAAGACATTTGTCCCCATCCGCAATAGACATGAAGTTGGGGATGAAGTATGGGTCATGAATGTTGACAAGAGCAAGTTACAACCTGAAAAAGTGGGGCCAGCAATCATTCTAAAGGTAAACAACAATACCACTTACCTTGTGCAAGGGCTTGGCAAACATAAACAAGACAAAACCCTATACCATGATTGCCTACAACCCTGCAAAGCAAGACAGAAACAACAAGAGACCGCCCTACCAGCTACAAAACAACAACTAGTTAAATACAGCACCTGGGCTCCTGACAACCTCCCTGACAACCTGCCCCCAGAGAAGGCTGACCTTCAGTTGGGGGGGTCAAAGCCACAGGCTTGACCCGCCAGCAAGGTTCCTACCAAGCGGGTTTGTGACCTGCAATCCAATTATCCGGTCATTTGAAGCCAGACTAGGAAGTCAACTCAAATTACCAAATCTAACAACATGAACAGATGATGATCCTTTATGGTGGATACCTTGTTTTGGCAATTGACTTGTTATCAGGATCAAGCCACCCCTTTCATCATCCAGCTGTGTGATCACCAATCATGTTCCTGTTATCCTTGATTCACATGAACTATATAATCACTATCTCACAATAAAGATTATTATACATCTTCTAAATATTTTTCCACATGTAACTCTTCTAAAACAGCACATTTACAACATCTTCCACTTATAAAGGATCTGTTTGCAAGACTCTCAGGTGACAGATTTTTCTCCAAAATTGACCTCACCTCAGGTTACAACCGAGTTGAAGTAAAGGAAAAGGACATACAAAAAACCGTGTTCCGCATGCAATTTGGATCCTTTGAATGTAGAGTAATGAACTATGGGATGACCAACGCTCCCGCAACATTTGTCACCATGATGAACCAAGCAATAAACGTTCTCTCAAATACATTATGCTACCTTGACAATATCATCATATTCTCAAAAACAAAAGAGGAATACCTCACGCATGTCTGCAAGACACTCAATTGATTTGCAGAGCACAAACTTTATGCAAAACCAAGAAGTGCCAATTTATGGAAAAGAAACTTCTGTTCTTGGGCCACATTGTCTCTGACAGTGGTATCAAAGCAGATCCAGATAAAATAAAAGCCATAAATAACATGCAATGCCCCACCTCTGTTAAACAAGTTAGATAATTTCTCAGTATGGTAGCTTACCTAAGGAAATACATCAAAGACTGCAGAAATCTAACTGCACCAATCAATGACTTATCCAAGGGTAATATCAAAAAGAAATTTATCTGGACTTCAGAATGTTACAAGAATTTCTAACTATTAAAACAAGCTCTGATCAAAGCACCAATTTTACAATACCCTAACAATAACGGGTGCTACAAGCTCAAGTCAGATGCCAGCAACACTGCCATTGGCGCAGTCCTATGCATCCGCCAGCCAAGGCAGCAAGACTTCCTGCCAGTATGTTACAAAAGCAGAAAAAATAACTAATACTGAGCAGAGATACCCAATACACAATAAGGAATTGCTAGCAATATACCACACATGCAAGAAATGGAGATGTTATCTGGAAGGACATTTAAACGTCTGAGTACTAACTGACCATAAATCCTTAATCTATTTCAAAACTCAGAACACATTTGCACAACGGCAAGCCAAATGGATGCCCTTGCTGGAACAGCTTAACCTGGACATTCAGTACAAAAAGGGGGGAGAGCTGGTCACAGCTGATGCTCTCTCTAGACTATGTCAGCCTAGAGAGGATCACCCTGACCACCTGGACCCTGACTGGCCAAACCTGTACAACACTGAGTATAAAACCAAAGGGAAAGACCCCTCAACACATCAACTGACCCACTATACATTATTAAGAAACAAAAAGTATTTCCATGTATCAAATGGCACAGTATACCAAATCATCAATGAAAAACATGTCCCTTACATTCCACTTGCACAAAGAGTTGACACCATACTAAGACATCACCGCCTACTAGGCCACACAAAGGCTGACAACCTATACCTCACAATAAAAGAGATATTATGATGGTCCAAACTCAAACAGGATATAGTTGATGCTCTGAAAAAGTGCACAGTTTGCAAGAAGTACACCAGTACAAAGGCTCCTCAGCCAATGGTCAACCCAGTACCAGACCCTGAACCATTCAAGATTTGGGGACTGGATGTAGTGGGTCCCTTCCCAGAAACAAAAACAAATCAACGTTTCTTAATTGTAGCTATTGACTTTGCCACACGCTGGCCCATCTGCTGGGCAACAAAGGATCACAAAACAGAAACCATCAACTGTTTCATTAATAAAGCAATCATAGTCAGCTATGGCATGCCAGACTACATCATAACTGATGGAGCAACCGAGCTATCAGGCCACGTAGTAAATGACAACTTAAAGTCCAAAAACATTAAACACTCCACAACCTCTCCATAAAGGCCACAGGCCAACGTTAGAGTGGAACGCCTCAATGGCAGCTTTATCAGAGCCCTAGAGGAAATAATGGATGGCAAAGCCAAAGACACATGGTTGCTATATGTGAAACATGCATTATTAGTATCTCAAGTCTGCACCAACCAAGGAACAGGCTATCTACTGTTTGAGCTAACTTACGGGTACAAACCGGAAGCAATCACCCCCAACAAACAGCCCTACATAAAGATCCCCCCAGGGAAACCTCCCACAGTAGAGCAAGCACCAAACCTACAATGCATCCGCCTCAAAGCTAAAATAGCTGAAATGAAGAGGCTCAAGACACAAAAAGTAATCTCTAAAGAGGAACCACTTCCCATCAACTCCCCTGTCTGGATTCTAGCTGGCAACAGAAAGAAACTAGACTCAGTACACTGGGGACCAGGAAGAGTCATCAAATACAGACCAGAGCACAACACTTACCTAGTAAAATTCCAAAGTGCCAAAAACCCAATTATCAAGAAATATCACCAAACCCGTCTCCGCCCAGTAAAGGAGAGCACTTAACCAGACTGGTTCCAACTAGTAAACAGCTCCAGGAGCATCAGGTAACAGCTGTAAAAGCAAAGCCCCCTCCTGATGCACCAGAGTATTCCCTTAAGGGGGGGTGTTGAGGGTCTGGATGTACAAGAATTCTGGCTACTGCCAACCTACTTAACATCCAGCCATTGCCTGATTTAGTCCCCTTCCAATATACTGTTTGACATACCAAGAATGGTAACCAAGCAATATCACCTGACTGTCCAAGTATCCAGTGTCTTGAACCCATCTAGCACATGACCAACCCCTAGGTTTGATCCAACTAAATCCCTGCCATAGCCAAGTCTATATAAGTCTAAAGTTTATCCAATAAAATATACTTCTCTTCTTCCTTAATTCCATATTTGAAGCTTCTCCAAAAGGCGCTCCTTATCAATAAATTGACTAAATACAGTAGCAGTAAGTCAGCAAAGTAATTAAGAGAACAGGAATTGAGGACAAATTTTAAATAACTGTGGATAGCTTCAACAAAGCAAATAGTGAAGATGGACTTGAACCCAAGCAAAAAAGTGTAAAATCAAGGTAAAAGTAGGGTTTTATATTAGCTTTTTACTTAATCTACTGATTCAAGTTGGATTTACAAGAGAAAAAGCAGGTGAAAAAAACACTTATACCCTAATGATAATCTAGGAGCTTCTGAAAAATCAACCAAAAACCAAGGGACCAGGATACAGGTAAAGAATAAAAGTACTTTTACTAAAAGCTTATAATTTAGAGAACTCAAACTGGGTTCTAAAACAACAAATTATTTTTAAGCCCTTAATACTCTTTATTTGATAAGAATGAGCAAGAAGGTGATCAAAAGTCCCCTGGCTTGTCTTAAGGGGAGTGGTTTTAGAGTTAAGTGATCACATTATACCTGGAACTCAACTTTATTGGATGTAGGAGAAATTTTGCTGGAAAAGACAGGGGGACTGGAGAGTTCCAATATAATTTCCAGACCACCATTTGATTGGCTGGTCTTGGTTTGAAGCTTTTGAGATTCATTTGAATTTAGGGGTGTTTATGTGGCTTAATTTGATTAGGTAGACCTGGTGTTCTTTAACAGTGGTCAACACCAAGCCAGCAAATAATCCAAATTGACAAGCATTTCTTCCCAAGATGGGGCAAAAAATGCAGGGGAGTCTGTGGAGCATGTTAACAAAAAACTTTAATCACATTATGAGCTAAATCCTCAAAAGAATTGAAGGGTTTGACTGGATTCTGAGAGGCTTTCTTTGCGTGTTGAGGGAAAATTGTCCTATCCAAGGCCAAAGGGGGAGTAACTTTACAAAGACCAGGCAGAAATGAAGAACTTTTTGGATGCTGATATAAGAATGCTTGGGCTGTGTTATTACATAAGCCATGGATTAGGTCTGGGTGCTGCTAACTATTTAAAACCAGGTAGCTGCATAGAAATCAGCATGGATTAAGATTTTACATCCACCTTAATTGTCAGATTTTCCAGGCTACTACATGTGGCAAGGAAGCAGATTTAGGCCTACCTGATCCCCAGACCCTGGTGGTATTCTCTGATCATTGTGCAGGGGCTAGTAACACCTTGGCAGCCGCTGCATTGACCTCCTAGTATATATCTCCCCTTCCTCACATCAGCCAACCAATAATTTTACATCCTTTCCTGGGTGATATCCATCAACCCCACTTAGCAGTCACCTTGTCTAGATAGGTAGAGGCTTACAGCTACCTTATCCCTAGCAAGTCACTTGAGTAAAGAGGCCTGGTCTTGTTCAGAAAGCAGCCCACTGAGATTTTCCCAGAGGGACTAGAAGATCTGAATTCATGGCACCCACTGTAGAAGGGGCACTGACTTGAGAATTTGGGGCATGAATTCTACTACCCAGGACCAGGGACTAACAGTGGGGGTTATAGTGTCAGTTACCCCAGAGAGGGTAAGATACAGGATCCCAAATAGCTTATTGGTGCTGTCTAGGGGAAGACCAGAGCTGGTTGGTGTACCAGCTTGGGAGGGTGTAATCACTCAATATACAGGGAAGTGCTCTATCAAGGTACAGGATCAAGCTTGCTTCCTGAACCCCACCAGGGAGATAACAATTAGGTAGATGATTAATGCAAAGAGGGGCCTTATAATGGGCATTAGATCTACTTGGATTCCTGAAAAGATACCTGAGGCCATGGTAGGCAACGATGCAGGCTGCCATGGATGGACTTGAGTTGGGTGCTCCAATCATGGCCAAGAGCTCATGGGGAGGAGCTTATCTATGTTGGCTCCTTCTAGCATGCTCTTGGTTGATGAAGGCCTTAATAGTCCAAAGGCTGTTTGATACCCCCTGATCCCAAGGCAAGATAAAATAACTGCATGGAAGACAAATTGGTCTATCTCCTGCTTCTGGGTAGTTTTGACAAGGCTTATTTTTTATACCTCTAGTGGTGAAGGTTTAGTAATTCATGTCATACTATTGATGTAATTCTGCTTGATGATATCACAACCAATCACCAAAGGTCAATTGTCATTGTATATCAGTCTATCTGTAGAGAAGGAACATCTTAAAGCACTGGACTGGGGTCCAAGAAGCTTGGTTGCATCTGTAACTCCCCTTCTGGGTGGCCTGGAAGTTGGCATATACAAGGGTCTGACCAGCTCAAATTGTAATACCATGGGTTGGGATGGCCCTTTTAATCCACCTAAATACAGTTACTGAATTTGGGTCATTGATAATCACTGTATTGAGGTGGGTGAAGGATTCTGTAGTGAAATGATTTCACATTTGTGCAATACTCCTGGTTTGGATGCAGCCTTAGGAAATGTCAGGCACCCACCCACTAGGAAGTAATCTTCCTAGGTGGTGAATGATGGCAGAGGAATTTAATCCAGTTACCAAGGATCCTACAGGCAAGGACACCATTCCTAGATGGAATAATTCTCTGAACACTGAATATCTGCCTAGCAGCGGGTTGAAACGTCCCAAGAAGAAGTATGTCTCCAAGTAACACAGGAGGAAGGCAGAAGCCAAAGGATGGAAGACTTGAGGTTTGGGGATCTGGGATATGAATTGATAGTTCTTGGTCTCTTCTCAAAGAGGTGGGTTATTTGATAAAGGTGTAGCAGTACACCATACTCCGAGTATAACCCGGCGTCAAGAGCTATCTAGAAATTGTGCTTCTGGGGAGGTACCCAAATCTGCGCGCAAACCCATCAAAATGCTGCCAACACAGCCAGCAGCAAGATTATCCAAAACAATCATTTATACCCAAGAGACTCCATAGGAGGAGTCTTGGGCAATCTCATGGTTTTGTATGCTAAGGCTTAAGTCAATTTAAAAGGATAAGCAAATGATTCACAGTGGATGAATGTAGACTTTATTGATTGAATAAGATTTAGATCATAACCTACCAGCCTTATATAGCATGGTAGCAAAATGATAATCTGGGGAAAACATAAAGAAGATTGAATCTCATGGGGATAAAATTGGCAAATCTGGAGATTCTGGGCAGTTTAAAATATGAATTTGGAATTTTTAACTATTATAATAACTTAAGTATTCTTAAAACCATTTTCAGATTAAAATAATTAAAATATATCCAAGGCAGGAACAGTTAAGCCCAGCTATTCCCCAGTTAAAACTTGGGAAGAGGAGCAGGATCCAGCAGAAGAACCCAAAACCAACGGCAAACCAATAACAAAAAAGGAGTCACAAGTGCTTCCAACGTCACCAACATGATTAAGAGAGACTTTCAAAAGGATTGGCGTGGCGCCTGATTGGCTAGAATCAATTTTGCAAGGTAATGATTTGCTTGTTGCTCTATTACTAATTGTTTCTTTTAGCAACCAAGCAGCAAAGCAGACAGAAGACCTGGGTTCAAATCCTGTAGCTTTAAGTCCTGGTTCATCAGTCAAACCTGAACAATTCCCCTCAGGTAAAACAGAGCATTTACTACTAACTAACTTAATAATTTTAGGAGATTCAGAAGAAACCAAAGGAGGAAAGCTATCTTTTCCTAAACCAAGTAATAAATTGTTGTCAGGAGTTATAGAAAGGACATTCCTGACAGTAAACTTCCCTTTTGAGATTATCAACTGGGGGATTCTCTCAAGCTGGGGGACCCAGGGTTTCTGTCATGAATAAAATATTGATTCTGATTTTAAAAACAAGCCATATTCAAGGATGTAACCTGGGTCCTCAGAAAACACTTACTGGCAGCCAAGAGGGCCAAAGAGCCAGCCACCCACATTTTTGGGATGGAGTCTGTTGGATTCCTGATGACCTGCCCACTAAACCAAGATGCTTTCCCTAATAGAGTGTTGGCCACATCTAAATGCACATCACAGAAGACCCTGACCTACTCTGAGGTAGCTGTTTGCTAAAATGAGGTTAAGACTGAACCTGAAATTTAGCCCTCCAATGAACCCCTATCAACACCAGGCCCCAGTGCCAGATTGATGATGTATTTGGCCAGGCCAAGTGATGCAGGGAATAGAGGTGAAGAAATAGATCATGATTACTTCTGCTCAGCAGAGCCAGATAACCCAGAATTAACTGCCCATTAAGTCTTCCACAAAATTCTAAAGTCCTGTTGAAAGAATACCTACAGACCTAAAGCCCGCAAATTTTGGAGACACAAAAATTGATAGTATAAAAACCCAGCTATGTTGAGAATGGTGGCATTTTCATTCTGATAATAAATTTTAAATGAACCTTTGGTTCAAAAAAATTCTATCATATCTAGTTTTAGTATTTTATCATCTCCACTCCAGTCTCACAGGCTCACAGGCCTCCACCACTCCTATTAACAACCTCATAGACCTCTTGCCTGTGTTATTACGTCCACCTGGAGCATCATTTGGAGCAGTACTATTAGGACTATTTTGCATAGTATCCCTGCCAACAATCCTGCAATTAGTAATGAAAAATATTTTCTTCATCCTTATTACTAGTTGAAATATTTAATAAGGAAGTGTTAATGGGTAGCATAAGTTCTTTATTACCTTTTAGTTATGTACTATTTATTCTTAATAATTCAACAAATCTGGGTACAGGGATCAGACCCAAGGCTTCCCTGCACTTAGGTGGCTGCCTAGGAAGTGAAGTTAGTGTAATTACTAAGCTTAATCTATTTTTACCTTTTTATTTAAGCTGTAGCCAAGCAAATAATTACAAAACAACTTTGGATTGTTGTTTAAACACTCTTGTTGATATTCCCAAGGTTTTGGACATTGTTTATTTGGTTTCTGGTTTTAAATACTCTGGCCTTGTTGTCTGTCCTTATCCTGGTCTCCAGCTTCTCTGTGGAAAAAATAAGAGTTTCTCCTGTGCTTGGCCTGCTTGTTAGGCATATAACCTTGTCCTACTATTGCTATTATGTTATTGAAATCATAACTATGATTATTTCAATTTAAAAACTCTAGTTTTAAGTTCTAGTTGCCCCAAATTCCCCAAATTCTCCAGATTCAACCCCAAATTTATTTATCTCATTTATATTGTCTACAAACTTTTTCTTGCTACCATGCTATATAAGACTGGCATTTCTCTCTCAAAAAAATTTCAATCAATAAAGCATTCACCTACCTGCTTGATTTTTCTTTAAACAACTTCCTCTTTTCACCACTGAAAGCCATGAGATTTTCCAATACTTCCTTATGGAAGGCCATTGGGTATAAATGGATTTTGTGGGTTATCTTGCTGCAGGTCTTAAATGACAGCATTCTGCTAGGAACCAGAGCTGATTCTGGTTTCCCTCCTGCCTCCCATTACTTAGATAGTTACTGACCCTGTGTGATCCCTGGATTATGGTATATGGCTATACCCCTGTTGTACAACACACCTCATAAAGAAAATCCCCAGATGTATGAATCATTGAAGAAGTCTTTGAACCCAAAGGCTTCTTATCCACTGGCTTCTGCATTTCTTCTAAGCTATTTGGGGTCATATTTCTTCTTGGGTCGGTTCAACCCTCTTCTAGGTTGATATTGTCTATTTGGTGAGCTGCTCTACCTTGGAATGGTGTCCCTTCCCGTGGGTTCCTTGGTTACCAGTTTTAATTCTTCTGCTATCATTCATCATCTTGGAATATCTGAGGAGTTGAAGACAAATGTAACCTATCATAAATCTAAGGCTTTTCTCTGACTAGAGGGCTGTCTGAGAGAGCTGAAGTGGTATACTAATGGTCTGGAATCATGCAATTTCAGGGTTTTTTAGAATTAGGAGAAATAGAGGAGAAAAATTATGATCTAGTTCCAAGAGACACAGTAGTCAAGGTAGTGCAAATAAGAAGAACCCAAGGTAAATATCTATACCCAAGGCGCTCCTTGTGAATAGGCTTAGGCATTTAAAGGTTTATAAACTAGATAGTCTTTAAGATTTAAGATGTTGTGCAGAAAATAAAACTTTATTGATTGAAAAAATAAATTTATAGGAGTCTTCTGCCTTATACAGCATGGTAGAAAGATATAAAATAATGTTTAAGAAATATAGGGAAGTTGAAAAATCCTGAAACAAAAATGATAAAATAACTCATTCAATAAATATGAAATGCTAACTTGCACTTAATCATAGTAAAACATTCAAATAGCCCTTATAACAACTGGGGTTGAGTTTTAACAGCCTGAAAAACTTTACTGGCAGAAAAAAATCACTGGACTCAACATCTGAGGTAAAAAGGGGGAAAAACAAGAAGGAACAGAGCCTGTTATAACCTTAGTTTTAGTATTCATTGCTACTCTTACCATTTAGTAATCAACTTCGTCTGTTGAAACTGGATGATCTGATTGGCCAGGACCTCTAACACCAGATATAAAACAATTCAAACTTAGAATACTAACAACTATGCTATTTAGCCCACCCTCTGCCACTCCATAAGACCCAGGTTTGATTCTCATACTAAGAGATTCTAAATTAATGAAATTAACCAGATAATCTGAAGCAGGAAAGTTTGAATAGATTTCTACCAACTAGCCCTTGAATTTTAGGCTTTAAAATAATTATAAAATAACAATCAGAGACTACATCCCCAAAGATATCTTGTTATCGTATTATCAGTGATGAAAGAAACATTTGAAGACATATTTCTGACAGATCAGGGAGCTAACTTTTATTTGGCCAACATCATCCTCTGCCTGTAAAATACCTCAAAATTTGTTCATCAAATGGGTTGATGATGCCTACTTGAATATCTCTTATGATATGGTAATATTCATCTGGGCTTTCGGGGCATAGACAAAAGAGATGGTATTCAAGTGCCCACTGGTTGTGGTTGGTATTTAGAGGATATTCTGTAAAGTGAACAGGGCTTTAGTGCACTTCAGATGGGTGGTAGTAGTCTGGTTGATCCTCTTCAGTTTATTAGGCAGAATTGATGTTGTAAAGAATCTCATTCCTTCCCCTGAAAATTGAATCAACAATATAATGGATGGATCAACATGGCCCTTTAAAAATATTAAAACAAACAATCAGAAACAGATATCTGAACCTCATTTTTAAATGCAAAAACAGGAAAGCAATCATTTCTGAACTTGATTAATGATTTTGCTATTTTTTAACAATCCTGCATTTAGAAACTGATTCCAAAAGCAAAACTCTATGCAAAAAAATCATTCAGGTAATATAAATTCTACTTTATAATCTGATGCTACTCTATTTGCCACTGATTTGAATTCAATTAATGAACTAAATTTGAAATCATTGACTAGCAGCTCCAAAACCATTGCACTTTTAAAAAACAGCCAATCAGCATAAAAATGATTCTGGGATGGATAGGAGAGGGTTAAATCAGTCCCTAAGCAACCAAAATAATCCTGATAAATAACTAAGCCTTAGGAATATCCTACATCCAAACCAGAAAGCCATTCAATCTAAACTAAGAAATGAATTATCTAACATGCTTAGTAACCAAGATATTTCTTCTTATAATTTTAAAGGCTTTAGCTTGTTGCATGCCTGTAAATAATTTTTTCAATGCCAAATCAATGTACAGGGTGAATGGGTAACCTTCTCACTCATTCCCAACTCTATTTTCAGGCACCTACCCACTTGGAAGTAAACCTTTAAGATGATGAATGATGGCAGAAGGATTTAGACTGGTAACTAAAGAACCCACAGGAGGGACACTATTCCTAGGTGGAACAGCTCTCCAAATAGATGGTACCAACCCAGAAGCGGGTTGATCTAACCCAAAAAAAGTACGCCCCCAGGTAGCTTATGAGGAAAGCAGAGGCCATTCAATGGAAAACCTTGGGTTTGGCAGGTATACTTGACTATTTGTGTATCTGGGGATTTTTCTTGCAAGGTGTATTGTGTGACAAAGGAGTGGCTGTATATAATACTCCAGGGATCACACAGCGTCAGTAACTATCTAAGTACTGATAGTCAGGAGGGGAACCAGAATCAGCTCTGGTTCCTAGAAAAGCATTGGCCTTTATGACCTGCAGCAAGATAACCCACAAAATCCATTTATACCCAATGGCTTTCCATAAGGAATGATTGGACAATATCATGGCTTTCAGTGGTGACAAAAGGAAGTTGTTTAAAGAAAAATCAAGCAGGCAGGTAAAGGCTTTATTGATTGAAAAAATCTTAAGAGATAAATACCAGTCTTATTTAAAATGACATTAAAGAATAATTTGGAGACAATATAAAGGATTTAAAGAAACTCTGGAGAGGTGTTGGGTAATTTGGGGAGGTTATGGAGACTTACTTCAAATATTGGGGATATAATTTCTCTGCTGGTGTTTTTAAGCAGCATAATTATTAAATCTTATCCTTTTGCTTTCCTCAAAAAGCGCCCAAACCTGGAGATATTACCATATTGCCCCACAGAAGATGGGGTTGGGTTAAGCAGTACTAGCAGGAGGAACAGAATACACCTGAAAGACAAATACAGAGCCAGAAAATAAACCCCACTCAATGTCATCTGTAAGAACTAAAAGTACATTCAAAATTGGAACCAAGCCACTTGATTGGCTGTAAGCTTTATATTGAGGTAACAGGAGCTCTGATCTTAATTTTTAATGGCTAACATAATCTAGGTGACTGTCAAAATCTGGAGAAGCAATGGGTTTGATCCCCATTCTAATAATTGAATGATTAACCAAGATATCTGGGTCTTCAAACAAAGATAACAAAGAATAAATAATACTAGCTAACTTTGTATTATTAGGATTTTCAGATAATTTAGAAGGAAGTAAATATGTTTCCTCAATAATTAAATTATTGTTGTCAGGAATGAAATGAACTGAATTCCTGATATCCATAATCAGTATTTAAGCTTATGATCTTATCCAAGAGCAATTGCTTCAAAAAAATGTTTCCTTTTCTCAAAACTCACAATAAACACTATAACTCCTCAAAATTAATAGCTAGCTTACCATTGCCTATCTATAATAAAGCCCAATATCTTGTTGTGGGCCCTCTTGTTATGCCTTATGTTTTGTCACTCCAGAGCCAATATACAGCTTGATGTTCCTGAACTTACTCCAACAAATAGATTTGAAGACTTCATATGATATTGATTTGTTCCAAGACATTGCCATCCCCTTATATGGAAAGAATAATCTACCTCCAATTGTGTACCCTTATGCTCCCTGGTATGTGTTAGGATACACTAGCATATATAATCTCCTTAATCAATTATCTCACTTGAGGAGAAGATCTTGACTACTTGGATATCTCATTCATATGTTGATGATTGGGATTCTATTAGGATCTACTATAGGCAAGTTCAAATTGAGAGCCCTTATCCATTCCCTTGAGGAGAGGCTCCCCAATGAACATATCCCTGACAGATGTCTGCTCTAGTAGTAGGCTGGTTAGTAGGTGGTTAAAAGTGTATCAGGTTAAGGATAAGGTGAGGTAAACCCTTTGATAACCAAAGGTTGATATAAAGCTCTTTATTTAGCCAAGATGCTGTACTGCTTTAGCTGAGCTCAGTCAGTTTAAGTAGTGCTCCTGTAGTCTGGGGCCCTTCCTGATGTTTTTATGTTACCCTGGTGACATTTTTGGATCCTTAGATTCCAGTGTCTGATTTGTGTTAAGGAGATGTTCATTTTTATTTTCAGGGACATTTGTTTGGTCTCTAAGTGCTTATCTTGAGTGTCTACCTTATTTCTAGGGCAAGTTCATGTGCAATAGCTTGGGTGGGCTTTCACTTGGTTTGTCTTTCTGGGAAGTCATTGAAAGGCTTTGGAATTGGTCATTGGTTTTGGTTGATCCTATATAGCTATTTTTGTTAATTTTTACTATTCAGGTATTTTGATCATAACTTTGGGGAGTTTAAACCTGTTAAATTTGGGTCACAAGAACATTGAATCTGCTTTCCTGTCAGAATGTTCTGTAGTGTGAGTTTCCAAACCCCTAATTGACCCACTTCTAAATTTGGGCAATTTCTCATTTTCCACTTATCTATTACCAGTGTTCATTCTACTGTGGTATATTTGATCTAATTATACCTGTGTATGTATGGGCTCAATAGTCAATTTGAGAACCATATAATTGTCCCTAATTTCACCAAAAACATTGACCTCTTTTATGGTATCAATTTCTCTTTCTGCTTAAGGATAAGCTTAAGCATACTTTGTTTAGTTTACTTTTGAAAAAGTCAAGGTAACTACCCCATGTTGTCTTTTATAACTAACCATAGTTGCTGCCTGTTTTCAAGGTCCCTGTCATAATGCAGTGTTTTACTGCCTCCTCCTTTTATGAAGGTGATCCTAACACAATAGCTATCTTCATGACATTGGTGATAAAAGAATTTATAGTCCCAACTGGAGCCCCAACAACAGCATTTAAATCTAGTCTCTGCTTATAAATAACCTTCAGTGAATTGAAATAGATGGTGGGACTAGGCTTGTGTCCAAACTAACCCTAAAATTGAAGCTGGCTTCAGGTGGGTCACTTTTGCCATCTGAGATAGCTAAAGCAAGCGCTGGCACCCAATTTATTTACCCTACCCAGTGGCACAACCCAGGTTCAATTATTAGGGATTTTCAGCTGGTGTTTGCATCAGCTTGTTGATTGTGATATGCTGGGTGTAAACATAGCCCATAGTAGTGTTACAACTGAATCAATTAGAGTTCAGTATTTTATTGGGGAAGACAACAGTCCAATAGGAAGGATAGAAATGAATAGAATAAGATGTAGTTTATTGTAGAATATTGTGATTAATATACTATATGGGGAAAGTCACAAGGCTACAGGGGTGGAATAGTTGTGGGTTCCATCCAAGGTTTGAAGCCAAGGAATAACTTGTGCAGGGATCATCAGGTCAAATTGGTAGTGCTCCTAATTAGGAGAGAGTACCTGTAATTCAACACTGCCATCAGATTGATCCATGCTGTTAAATATGTCTGGGGATAACTCATCAAGCACACTGTGTATTGTAAGATAAATTATAGGGCAAGGAAGGAAACTTAGTTGCAACACCTCCCTTGCCCCCTGTTTATTGTCAGACACCAGGTTCAGAGCTTGGGGAAGATCTGGGAATGTCTGCATGAACACCCATTGTATGGGGATGGCGCAGCAGGGGCGCAAGCAATCACGATGGAGTTTTTTGGTATTTCCTTGGGCCTCTTCAAGTGTATAGGTGTGTTTGTCATAGGCCACAGCTATTTTGAAAAATCCCAAGTGATTGGGCTCCAATTTGGAAGAGTTGGGGTTGAGGGCATAGACAGGGTCATCTATATTTTATCTTGCCTCAAGGTGTGTTGTACCTCCCTTAACTTGATTTATGTTCTATGTCTCAGTCTTTGGCACACCATTGACTCAGGGAGGTGGTAATTGCCAAGGGAGGTTTCCTGGAAACTGTGGATTGTAATTTCCCTTGTTCTACCCCCTGTCAAGCCATCAGGGGCTCCAAAGGCCAGGGTACTGGGGCTGAATCCTGTGCCCCTGTTAATTCTTGCCTGTAAGATGAGTAGGGTTGTGGGCAGGTGTTCAGTCCACGCATTATTGGGATATTCTTGTGAGAGTTTAGCAATCAGCTGGACCAACAAACCATTCAGGCGCTCCACACGCCCATTGACCAGAGGATGGTAGGGCGTCATGACTACTTGTTGGAAGGTGTTCTTGGCGCAATTAGCCTTCATGGCAGGCCCTACAAGTTCAGGTCTGCCATCTGTGATAAGGCACTTGGGCTGTCCAAAACAGGTCACAACTTCCTTGCCAATAATCAAGTGATAGTAGTGACAGTATGGTTTGTGGTTGCCCAGGCTACTGGCCAGCAGGTGAAGTAGTCTATGACCGTAATGATATATTTCTTGCCAATCCTGTCTTTAGGGAGAGGCCCCACAATATCAAGAGCCCACTGTTTGAAGGGTTCCATGGGTTTGACAGTTAGGATCAACTTGGATGGGGGTAGTTTGGATGTGTTTTTCTCACACATCACAGATGTTTCAAGGAGTTCCTGAATGTCCTGGCGCATACAGGGCCACCAAGCCTTGTGTTTTATGATTTCAAAGAGGTTACATCCTCTAATATGACACAAGGTGTGGTTGTAGTGCAGTATGGTATCCCCTTGCTGTGTTGTGGGAATTTAAGGTGTCTTTTTACCTGTCTCTTTCTGGCAGCAGACATTGCCAGCATCAGTGATGATCTGGATCTTGTTGTCCTTCAACTTGGAAATATTTACAGAATTAAGACCTTTGGAACAGGTGGCTTCAGGATGCAGGTAAAGCATGGACCAGTCTGGGTCCAACCCATCATCTTCCGTGATGGATGCTATGTACAGTCTGGAGAAGGCTTCAGCTGTGACAAGATCTTTCCCAGGCTTGTATTCAGTGTGTAGCTGATAGGGGGACAGGCGCTTAACCCAGCCTGTTTGACATTGTGTTAAATGCAACTGGGTATTGAAGTACTGGAGAAAATTTTGATCTTTCAGGATGCAGAGTGGAAAGGTGGCGCCCTCCAGTTAACAGCACCATTTCTCAATGCAGTTCAAAATTGCCACTAACTCCTTGTTATGTATGGGGTAGCGCTGCTTGGAGTTGGTAAGCTTTCTGGATTCTTAGGCCACAGGGAGAAAGACACCATCCTCAGTTTTCACTCTCAGCACGCCCCCTATGGCTCTGTCAGAGGCGTCAGTATCAAGTTTGTACTGGAAGTTTTGATTTAGAAATTGCAGTATGGGGGCCATTGTAAGCCTCTGCTTCAATGTCTTGAAGGCTTGATCTTTGGCAGGATTCCATTGGAAGCGCTGTTTAGTGTTTAGGAGCTTGGTGAGAGGTGCAATTAGCTCTCCACAGTTGGGGATGAGCTTTTACACATAGGCAACCATGCCCAGGAATGTATGCATCTGAACCATGTCAGTGGGGGTGGCATGTTTGTTATTTCCTTAATTTTGGCAGGGTTAGGCTTTATCCCTTGGGCAGAGATGGTTTGCACAAGGAACAGAAGCTCTGACTGAAGAAATTCACATCTGGAGGGCTTGGCCTTTAATTGATTTTAACTAAGGGTGTTGAGGGCAAGAGCACCCATATCAACACTAATAATGTCAACAGTGACCATGTCAACACTTTGTTAACATGGTCACTGTCAACTCAAAAGTTTAAATCTATTATGTTTTTTGCTAGTTGTGCTAGCTTAATTCTTTTTTTAAAGCATTTGGGGGTGTGAACCCAGAAAACATGACAAAATTGTGGTCATTTTGACACAATTCAATATTAAGCTTAAATAAAAACTCAATTTAACCCAATTTTTCCTTTATGTTTACAGTAGTTTTGAGGCCTATGGCAACAAGCAAAAATAGTTCAGATCTAAACAAAATGAACTCAGATTTAAACAAAAATAACTGATCTGTAAACAAAAATTAAATTGACCCAAATCTATTGTAAGTTAATATAAATTCATTGAGACCTAATTTTATTTAAAGATTAGCTATTTTTGTTTAAATCTGGGTTCATTTTGTTTAGATCTGAACTATTTTTACTTGTTGCCATAGGTTTTAAAACTACTGTACTAATAAAAATTTGTTTATTTTTTATTTGTTTTCACAACATAAAAGTGTCAATGTTGACACTTTTTAAGCATAAATTATTTTTAATAACAAAACTGAAACATCTACAAGAAAATTAAGTGCAGATTTAAAAATATTTTTTATTAAATTAATATATTAAAAAGATATTGTGTATATAGCTGATTGTTGAAAAGCTCATGTTATAAATATATATGGTACTTATTCCAGCTTTAATATATTAAGTGGATTAGTGGCTAACAGCAATCCAATAATTTAAGTGTGGGTTACTATGTAAGTTACTATAGAATTAATTTATTAAAAATAATGTTGACACTCGGAAATGTTGTCTATTTACTTGTGATCATCTGCCAGGGTGGAGTTAAGCAAATTAAAGTGACACAATTAAGCTTAAACCAATATGCCACCTCATATAAAGAATGTTGTAAGTGACATTGTCAACACTTTAACTTTTCATTACTGAATATAACTTTCTTAACAACTTCCAATATATGCAATGGTAAAATATCATATTCCCACCCCCAAAATATTATTTTTAATAAAGAAATAAATAACTTTAATAATTTTTTAACTTATTTTCATATGCTTTTTATTTTATTATGTGAACAAAATACCACAGAAAACGGTTAACATTTTCTAGTCTGCTTAAATTTAATTAAGTGTACTATATTTTTTCATAGTAAATTTTTAAAAAAATGTCAACAGTGACAATGTTGTCAAAAATAATGTCTATAATTTTTCTAATTGTCAGTGATAATGCAGCTTTTTTTACTAGTCAACACTCATAATGTCAACAATTTTCATTTCTCACATATGAAACTTTATGTTTTACATAATAAAATTATCTGATTTTTTGATATGCTGTATTTTTAATTTTTTTTTTATTTTCTAATTTTCAAAATAAAACCTATATCTAAATATAATAATTTTACATATTTCTCTTAACTTATAAACTTGTTATTTATCACTTTAATAAAATAAAAAACTATACAAGTATTTTTTACCTTTTAAATGCCAATAAAAGCCATATAAAGTCTATTTTTTATATATTATGATTGATAAGTTGTTTTGTTTTTTTTTAAATAAAAAGCATTAACTTAGAGCTTGCAGCTTATTTTTTTAGGACAAGAACACCTCAAAGCAACAAAAGGGTACCAAGCGTCTCTCCAAGGCCCCAAAGACTCCAAAGAAAAAGCCTGTCTCATCAAAGAAGGCCACTCCTAAGCCCTCCTCAAAGCCTTCCCCTGAAAAGAGCTCTGCTCACTCCACTGGTGGAGAAAGAACTGATGTTTCAGTTACTGACCACAGTTTCTATAACTCAGCTTCTGATGAGAAGCCTAATAAGAAGTGCTGTCATGCCAAGAAGTCCCCACAAAAGGATAAGTCTCCCACACATGAGGAGCACCACAACAAGCCCCCTTATGCTTCCCCCCCACCAAACTCCCCTCCTTCCAGTTCATCTGGGGATGATTCAAAGCCACTCCCTGATTACTTCCCTGGCCTCTGCCATGCTGCTGCTGGCCTCTGAGACCCTCTTGTGGCCCATAATATCTGCAATGTTGATGGGAAGTGCAAAGTTCCTTCCACCTTACCAAAATACTTCCCCATAATGAGTGTAAAGGATGGGCCTGCCATGGTGGCCAATGGGTACATCTTTTCCTGCAACAATGCTAACCAGAGCTTGAAGAGCTGCCACTATACCTCAGAGGACCGCTCTTGCCCAGTACAGCTCAACACTGAGCGCTGGGACTTAGTCCAAAAAATTAAGGGTGAGCACACTTGCACTGTCATTCCCTGCCCCAAAGGGCAGGCTCTTTAAACTTAATATAATGTATTTGTTTTTTCTTGATTTATTCTTTCTATATTTTTGAATATTGGAATTTTGAATTAGGAGTTAATATTTAAGTATTTTAATATAATTTACCTTGTTTTATGTTGATTTGCGTTCAAATTGATGTTATTGTTATTGTATTTTGCTTGCCAGCTATTCTATTAGCTTTATATTCTCTACTTTAAAGTTAGAGAAATTTTAATTTTCACTTACCTTTTGAAACTCCTGGTTATGTTGTTGCCGCTTCCCCCAGCTTCACATTGCAGATCAACTTCAAACTGGTTGTCTGTTTCTCCTTTCTTTTTCTTGTCACCTCCAAACTTCCCCAGTTGCTCCTCTTCTTGGCTACTTTCTCCCTGGCTATAAATCTCAGCTGGATAGATTTTTTTCTATAAATAAAGAGCTTTTGAAGAGTAGACTTTAAGCCAAAATTCTAAGTGATTCCTACCCTTCAACCCTTTATCAATTTTTAGCTTGAGATCT
This sequence comes from Entomophthora muscae, assembly GCA_014839935.2. NCBI lineage: Eukaryota > Fungi > Entomophthoromycota > Entomophthoromycetes > Entomophthorales > Entomophthoraceae > Entomophthora > Entomophthora muscae. The sequence goes on along the minus strand of QTSX02001543.1, from coordinate 89,794 downwards.
TAATTTTTAGAAATTTATACATTTTTGTTAATTCATTTTAAGTTTTGTCTTTTCCCTTCTTTAATAAATGGAAGTTGTAAAACAGCAAGCCTTAGGCTTGTTGTATCCATTATTTTCCCTTAAGGAATCTTTTAATAGTTATATGTGCCAGTTTGTTTATGGAGAGTATCCCAATATTGACATTCCCTTAGTTACTAATTGTTCACTATTAAATACCTTGTTTTATACTTTTTGTTTAGGGTTCTTAAACTCTATCACTCCTTTTGTAACCCAGTATAAGTTCTTAGCAGGATTATGTAAAATCATATTACAGACAGTTCCTACCTCTTTGTACCTTCTGAATCTAAATCCTAACGCTCTACATGCTTTAGTTTATAATCTTGCACCCTTATGGGCAAGACCTTACATGCACAATGCCCAATACAACCATAGCCTGTCTCCTGAAATGGTATCTGGTGCATGTCATGCCCACCTCAAAGGATCTTTCCCTAAACCAGCTGGCTGTGCTTACTTTCAAGTACCTCTCCCCAACCAACTTGAAGAGGTTGAAAACCCACAGCCAGTTGGTGAAGTTTGTGAGCAATAGGCGTCAAGCCTCCAATCCCCTGGCCAAGAGCACCACTAAAATTGAAGACCTGGTCCTCACAGATGCCCTCAAAAAAACTGAGGATAGTGAGATGTTCCTGCTCCATGACGGTGGGCAGGAAGTGGAGGATAGGATTATAGCCTACAACACAACCCAAAACCTGGAGCAGCTCAATACTGCTACCACCTGGCTGTGCAACAGCACATTTGCAACCTGCCTATCATCTTCAAGCAGCTTTGGGTCCTGCACAGGCAATTTGGTGCCCAGGTTAACCCCCTTTTTTCTTTCCCCTGCCTGGTGCTGAAACAGATGTCTACGCCATAGCATTCAAAATTATCCAGGATGCTTTGAGCTCACTTCTCATTAATATTCTCCCCCCTTTCATTCACACCACCAGAATCAACCCTTCCTCAACTGAGAAGGATGAGTCTGCCCAGGCCGCTGAGCAGCTATCTCATGCGTGCTCACTTTGGCCAAAGGTTATAATAATGGACTTTTAATAAGCTCAGTCCCAAGCTTTTAGGCCATCTTTAGTGGGGAAGTTTAGGGCTGCTTCTTCTATTTTAGGCAGGTCCTCATTAAACATCACAAGAGCAAGAAGGGCCTCTTTGAGAAGTATCTCAATGATGGTAAATGGAAGTGCCACTTTACCATAACCCAGTTTGCTTCCTTGGCTTTTGTGTGGCCAGAACATACTGGGATTGGCTTTGAGGCCCTCCTGGAAGATGCCTACATCAAGAAGCACTCCACCATCTTCAAGGGCTACCTTGATTACTTTGAGAGGCAGTGGGTAGGAAAGAAGGTGACTGCCTGGAGAGGAAGAGCAGGGCCACAGCGCCTTGGAACTTTCAAAGCGCCTCTATTAAGAGAGAGATGAAGACCACATCCAGCCTGGAAGTGTGGCACAAGCATCTTAAGGTGAAGTTTGGGACCAACCCCAAGTACAACAAGTTCTTCTCCAAGCTGCAGGAGGAGCAGGCCCAGAATGTTTCCAAGTTTTGTGACCTGGCCAACTGGGTAGCCCTCAAGAAGAGAAAGGGTAAGGACCAGGACTACCAGGAGGACGTCCAGAAAGTGGTCAAGAAAAAAGATAAGGTGTCAGAGATCAAGAAGTACCTAGAAGATGTTACAACTGCTCTTGCTGGTGGCTTAAATTAGCCCAGTAAACTTTGCCTTGCCTGGATTATTTTTACTTTTGGATTTTTATATTTTTAATTTATTTGTATTTTACTAATATTTTTAGGTATAAATGATATGTTTCAGTTGCATTCTCAATGTGGTTTTGTAAGAAAATATTATATTTTGTTAATTTATCTTTAAGCTATGAGATATTTTCAGTTGTGCTTATATAAAGTATACTTAATTAAATATAGAATTTTCTTATATTTTTGTAGTTGTTATTTATATAAAGTATCTTTATTTTTGTCTCGTTGGAATTTAAATTTTTATGGTAATAAAAAATATTTATATAATAAAGAGTGTAAATTACATAGTAAATTAAAATATATTTGCTTATATCTCCTATTTCTTATTACTTATAGTACTTTTTTATTGCATTATTTGAACTCTCTGGGGTCATTTTAGTATAAAAAAGTAGTTAAAAGTATTTTTTTATTAAAATTGTTCAGGGTAAAGTGTTTTGTTAATTTAAAAAGTGTCAATATCCAGGAAACAACATTAAGTAAAACTGGGCCATCACTTTCTATAGTGTCAACATTGAAAGTGTTGACATAGCCACTGTTGACATTTTTAGTGTCAACATGGGAGCTGTTGCTGTGCTGAGGACAGAACACAGATTTTGGAGGTGTGTGGTTTGATCTTGACTGAAGACAATAATGTTGTCAAGGTACACAATGACACATGTCCCAATCAATTCCTCAAATGCTTTATTCATTAATATAGCAAAGGTGAAAGGAATGTTGGTCATTCCAAAGTTTATGAAGTGGCACTTGAACAACTCATAGCGTGTGTGGAAGGCAGTCTTTGCCTCATCCCCTGGCGCAATGCAGACCTGGTTGTACTCTGCGGTGAGATCAATCTTACTGAAGACCTTTATGCCTGCAAGTGTATCAAAAAAGTTGTCAGTTAGCAGTAAGGGGTATTTTTTTTGACTGTCACCTTTTTTAGAGTGCATTAGTTGGTTAACAAGCAAAGGGAAATGTCTTTCTTGGCTACAAAGAAGACTGCAACCCCATACAGCAAGAGTGAGGAGCAGGCAAAGTCCTTGTTGAGCGCATCCACAAGGTGTTGAAAGAGATTTTTGTCTTCCTTGGGCATCAAGCAATAGAGGGATTGTGCCCTTGGCAGCAACCCTTGCAACTGGACAGCATTTTTATTTCTCTTGGAGGGGGCAGTTGGTCTAGTTTTTTGCTGAATATGTCTTTGTACTCCTCAAGAAGTGATACTAGTGCTGGTGGAGACGGAGTGGTCAAGAGTGGGGCTTCAGATGGTTCTGCACAGATAACTTTGACTGAGCATTGCGTGAAGTCTAGTTCCCCCCTTGAAATTGTATGAGTGTGATGATCCACATGTAAGCAGTTTGCAGGCAAGGGTTGATTTGGCTTCAAATAAAGACAATATTCTCAAGATTGACAATGTGTTATTGGTTGATTGCAGGTAGAGACCTAGTAGGGAAGGATGGCTACTAGGGAAGGTAAGACCTAGCTAGTAGGAGAAAGACTACTAGGGGGAAGATTTTGGTCTCCACCTAGCAGAGGATATTTATTGGCTGCTGTGAGCTAAAGGTCTTCACTCAGCAGGGAACTGTGGCTGCTTGGGGTGAATAATGAGATAGCTCAGCAGGAAAATTTGTCTGTTTGGGGTGGGGAGTGATCCAGCCTGATGGATAGCGTTTGCTGCTCAGGCTAGAGAATGTTTAGACCCTGGCGGGTAACACAGGCTGCCAGGGTAAAAGTATGTGCCAGCATGGTGGGGAACGCCTACCAGGGCTGTAAGTTTTAGACCCCTGACAGGTAGCACAGGCTGCCAGGGAGGGGAAGAGCTCTGAAGGCTCTACGTACCCTGATACGCTTACAGGAGGTCTGTGATCAAGCATCCTACCTAACAGACTGGTAGGGTGTCCTTGTTTATGTCCACATGGGAGCTTTGGGGAGAACCCAAAGTGAGCATTGGAGGGCATAGATTTCTCAAAGATGTCATCAAAGCAGTTTGCTTGGGGAAGCAAGCTGCAGAACTTGGTGTGATCAGGCCTCTGGGAAGTGAAGCTGATTACTTTGCAACTGAAAGCCCAGATTTAATCACCTGGGTGAGTAAAAAAAATGCATTGACATTGATCTATGGTTGAATGACCTAAGTGGATTGCCACTTGTGAGGGCCCAGTTAAACGCCAGTTCAATGTAGACTCATGCCTGGGCCTACAGGTTCTGGTAACAGGGACTGAGATAAAGAACCAAGGTGGTTCACAGGATCAGCAGAGAAGACTAGTAAGAAGGACTGTTTGATCAAAGTAAAAACTAGTTAAGGGACTGTTGGTTCATATTGAATTTTGGAACCAAAAAGGGCTCTTTGTGAAGGTGGAACAAAGGTGATTCCTAGTGAGAATAGGTTGAAGGTCCCAGAGATCATGATGCAGGAGTAGCTGGTCATGATAAAGGAGTAGCCAGAAGACTGATTAGCTGTTTGGAGCCTGGAATAGGCTGTTTGTTTGCTTGAGATGGACTGATTGCTGGTTAAATTGAAGACTGAAAAGGAGCTGCTCTATATGGTTGAAAAACAGGCAGAAAGACAGGAAGATGTGAGTGCAGGACTAGAAGAGGACCTAGAAGGACTAGTTAGACTGGAAGTAGAAGCTGGAAGGCTGATTTTGGTGTCTTTAAAGAAGAAATATTAAGAAAAGAAGCAGTTTAAAAAGGAGTTAATGCTGCCAGAATTATAGTATGGAAAAAGAATTAATTATTTTATCATACTAAAAGGAAAAAAAAAGAAATAAAAAATAATTTACAAGATTTAAACTGGGAATTTATTGGGTTGAAATTAAGCCAGAAAGGAGCCAGAGAGGGGCCGGAAATAGGACAGAGAAACTGTGAGGGAAAAGAGCAAATTTTGCCAAGAACAACTAGGAGAGGCAAAAGGGCGAGCAGCAAGCGGGTTCAAAGTTGAAAAATGTTGAGGGAAACACAGGGAAATATTGTAAAATTGAGGGTTTGAAATTCACTTAAGAAAAACATATACAAAAGCACTTGATACTTGCTGGAGAAGTGTGACAGGAATTACGGCAAAACTGTTCAAAACATGGAGCAGTGGTTTAGCCGGAGCAAGACAGCCTTGGGTTTGAACCATAGTCAAGAGCAAGTCATTTGGGTGAACTGTTTGGCAAAACCATGGAATTGAGGTGTATGATTAGCTGCAAGCCAGAGTCTATTTAATCAGTGTTTTGAGGGCTTTAACTTAAGAGTTAAAGCCTAAAAAATGAGGAGTAGAAGCAGAAAATTCAGAGCTTTCATTGGCTGAAGTAAGTTCTAAAGTTTAATATATTATAGAGGGAAAAACTGGATAGTTTAAGCTTGTGAAAGCCAGATTTCTAAGAGAGATTTTTGGTCTGAAACAAGGATCTATAAAAGGGGGAGCTATCTGAGACTCTTCAGGGACTAGATCAAGTGGATTGCAAAGGCCACAAGGACTACAGAAGGATCCAGAGACCAATCAAAGGAAGCCTGAGCTGGAACAGACTTCAGGAGCCCAAAACCAAAGCGCAGGAGCCCAAGACAAAGGAGCAGGAGCCTAAGATTAAGTACAAGGAGTCCAAGAGATTGTTGGAGGACTCCAAGTGTTGGCAAAACCTTATTGTTTCCTCTACACAGGCATTATATCAGAAGGTTTCTAAGGGTGTCAGGGATCCAGTCTTGGGCAGCTGGCCTGTTGTTTCCAGGGGTGACCTAGGCCAGGTTTTTTGAGGGCAATGCCCACCACAAGAGGGGAGCTAACTTAAAAAGGTAGGAGACAGACTTTCCCACCCATGACCATGGACTGGCAGCCAGGATTATAGTGTCAACCACCCCTGTGAGAGTGATGTACACAATCCCAAACAGCTTGCCAGTATGGTCAGTTGGGAGGTCTGGTGAGGAAGCAGGCATAGGTTTTGGGTATCATGGGTGGTTCCATGGGCAGGTTGTAAGCAGGGAGATAGTTGAATTTCTCTCTGAACAACTTGGGTGTTGAAAATATCAACAGGCCTTGTTGGTTGTATCTAACTGCAGATTGTATGTGGGCCAAAGGGTTGAGTTTGAGTATCTTTTCTGGAGTGTAATCCTTGTATTCAGATTTCAGAGGGTAGTTGGTAAAATGGACGGGTCCAAAGGGTACACCAGGAGGACAGAAAACTGCAGGCAGTGGGGCAGGAGATCTTGAACTGAATTGGTAGATAGCAAATACAAAATAAGGCAATAGCTGTGTGAGCCAAAATAACATAACCTTTATTCAAAAATTGTGATAAGTTTGGAGTGCAGGGTCCTTTGGTCTATATAGCACCCCACCTCTAAACTTAATATTTTCACTGGGGGGCTCATCAGGGCATTGGGAAAGGCAGACCTGGGGGAACTGGGTACTTGGGTCCAAAGGCAGCAAAATGGCACTTGGCTCAGGAGTTCTTTCATTGGTCAATAATCTCACTTTGGCTACCTGATTAACTTGCCTCAGAGTTGTGGTCATGGGGCTGGGCTGCAGGACTGTGCCTCTTCCTGGGGACAGCTATTGATTGGCCACTGGTGTAGACTTCAAATTAATGAAGCTAATAGTTGCCACTTCAGTACCTATATTAGGCGCTGTGATTAGTCTTCCATTTGATGCAATGATTTCCTTGATTTGGCCTGTTTCACTACACGGGCCAACATTCTTGGTATCAGCTTGTGGGGGCTTGATCTCAGAAAGACGCGGGCAGGCTCTCAGTCCATGGGGCCAGCAGCCTGCAGGAATTTGAGTTCAGGTTTCAAATCTTGCCCTTGGGCCCAGGTTTTGAGGGGTAACAAATTGTCAATTCTGAAAAAGGGGATCTTCCTTCTGACTGTGAATAAAAGCCTATTACAACCCCTGCCCAAATTTTCCGTGATAAAAATACAAGCTCTATGAGTAAACTACTCCATATCTTCTACCCTAGCCAAGGGGAGGAGGATACCTATTGCCAAGGTTTTAGGAGATTTGCCTCCAGTAAGTCAGCCCAGGAGGAGTGAGAAAAAGTGACAAGGCATCTTGAAATGACAGATAGAGGAAGGGAGTTTATAAGAACTGAATTTATTAGGCTGTTACAGGATTGGTATTGGCCCACAGAAGGGCTAGCACCCGCTGAAGTACAAGTATATGGTGGAGATGCCCACCTAGTAATTAGAAAGGTACTGGAAGAGTTTGCACTTATGCAGGCCAAGTACAAGCTCCTGATCAACCACTCACCGCTGCTGGGGAATGACAACTCCTCCAAGCTGATCCCTGGCTATGACCCAGGACACACTTTGGGGACTGGTGACCAGGAACCCCACAAGGAGCCTGTTTCTGTTATTCTGACAAACACAGTATTGTGAAGCAACTTGCTCATTTCAACAGGATATATCTTAAAACCCACCCCATTCCTATTGAGAGTGATCACTAATGTATCCCAGTCCATGTAGGGTCAGTTGTGGCAAAGCCAGTCAAGGCCAGCCATGATATTGTGGCTGATCCCTGCCATGATTGGTCCAGAGAGCTTAACCTGGATGTTCCCTATTCTCACGGAGAAGGGTACTGTCTCATGGGTAATTGCCACTCTTTGGGAATCAGCCACTTGTACTGCTTTGAACCTACTTGGCACTTAGTCTAGTTGTTGAGCGTCTGTGAACATCTGATCAACCATAGTGTGATTGGTCCCAGTATCTACCAGGAGTTTGTGGGTGTTCCCATAGAAAAAAAAGGGATAGGCCAAGCAAGTTAATTTATTTGAAGAGTGACTGGCTTGAAGTATGGGGTTGTTGCTATGGACTTGGAAGACATCAAGGGTTTCAACTTTGTGAATGTTGTAGTTGCAGGGGTTCTTTGCTAGGAGGGATTGAGAGTGAGGGTCAAGTGGGGTTGTAGAACCTCTTGTAACTACAACCCCCAGGCTTTTCCCGGGTCCTCAATTTGTGCTAACCAGAGTTCCCCCTTGCAGGGGCGCTTAACCCCATTTTTCTGTTGGTGTAGCTGGCAGCAACCTACTTGGTTGTGGGCACTGACAGGTATGGGACAAGGTTGGGGTGGTGCATCATTGGAGCAGCAGAACCCCATTGAAGCCTGGTTATTAGCCTCCACAATGGCTTTATAGCAGTCATCAATGGAGGTGTAACAACCTACGGGAACCCACTTGCAGATACTGTAAATTCAGAACCTAAACATAAAAATGCAGGATTGTCAAATCCTTGATCCAAATTTCAAATCACTTTTGAGGGCAACTCAGCTGAGTGAAAATTAAAATATTTAATAAAATCAACCATTCAATTTGACTTTTTGATTTATTTAAATTGGCAAATTTTAAGTCCCTTGAGCAGATAACTCAACTAACAAAAGACAAAACTCAGCAAACAAATGCGGGGTTACATGAATCAGAAATGCGGGATTCTGATGTAAAATTTGAGATTTCCTGTATTTCAAACAAATCATAGACACCATGTAAAACTTAACAAATCTGAATTTGTGGGATTGTAAAATCCAAGAACCAAATTTCAAATCAAAAATGAGGTGAATTTGAAATAAATATAATTTATGGGCATCTCAAAAAGGATGTCAAAGGATCTAGAGTGGATTTGTGCTAATTCTTTTAGGAATCATAGGTATTCTCAAAATCACCCTATTCTATTTTAGGACGGCTAAAATTTAGATGCTTGATTATAGTAGATTTTAAAAAATGCTAATAATAAAATAGAATTATTTATTACAATCTATCTTATCACGTTGTCTTTTCCTTGATGTGTTGATAGTTCATTTGCTGTTGATAATGTGCTTGCGTTTAATTGGATAGTTTCACCTTCAGTTGCCTTGGCAATAGGAAATCAAGTTGCTTCCCCAAGACCAGCTTTGGTTGTGGAGGCGACTTGATTTCCTATTGCCAAGGTGACTGGAGGTGAGACTATCCAATTAAATGCAAGCACATTATCAACAGCAAATGAACTATCAACACATCAAGGAAAAGACAGTGTGATAAGATAGATTACAACATTCAATTCTATTTTATTATTAGCATTTTTTAAAATCTACTGTAATCAAGTATCCTTAATAGCAATACGTTAACACTTTTGTAGTAAACTGATAGTTTATCTTTCCCCCTCCTTCCTTCCTTGAAAAGAAGTTTTATGGTCCCTGGCTACGCCGGGGGCCAAAAAACTTTTAAAAAATGTCTGCATCATCAGGAGGGTAGCTCATATATCATTATATGGGTTTATGGTTGCTATATTAGTGATTTAGAGTGCAGAATATTGCATCATTTCCAGTTTAGACAATTTTACATTTCAATTAATTTCATGTCTAAACATGGTTGTTGAGATTGGATTTTTCATTTGATTTTATCCAGAGTGGAGCTTCTTGATTTGGATTGGTTTGTCCTAGTTTCTTACTTTACATTCAATCTGGATTCCAGTACCTGAAATAAATATCTGAGTTTACTAGTGACATCCAAAAGTGATTTGAAATATGGGTTCTTGGATTTGGCAATCCCGCACTTTCAAAAAACATAGTAAACTTAATGGAAATGGTTAATGGATTTAAACGCTTCAAATCTGATTTGAGTTAATTCATTTTGTCCATTGGAAATGTGCAGCTTGACTTGGAATTTTCAAAGTGTCTGCAAGTTCCTGCATTTTTAAAAATTAAAATAAAAATATAAAAAATTCAATTTAATTAAAAAGGCCATCCCGCAAAAGTGATTCAAAATTTGGACCAAGGATTTGACAATCCCACATTTTTACGTTCAGGTTCTGAAACTATAGTATGGGGTTTGAGTCCATAAACTATTAAGGTAAGGAGCATGGTGTTCCCATCAGTCACAGCTTCTTGGGAGGTGGCAAGAGCTTGTTGCCAGGTGACAAGATATTCAGAAACGGACCCAGTCTGTTTGATAGCCAGGAGGGGATTCCCTACCACAATGGGCAAGAAAGTCTCACTGTAGTGGGACTTTGTGGCATCCCTGAATGACGCCCAGGTGATTTCTATCTCTTGACTGGCCCAGGTGGTGAACCAAACTGCAGCAGGTCCTGTAAGGTGGCCTGAAGCAGTGGCAACCCACATAGGCTCAGGTACCTGACATACACAGAGGCAGGTTTTGGTGGAGTGGAGCTAACTGACAATGTCAGCCCCTTTCACGCCACCTGCAAAGTTTTCCAACTGGAGGTTGAGCATGTGTTGTGATAGATCTGACTGGGGCAGAGTGACACTAGTGTTGCGCTGCCCAAGGAAGAGTTGGTTGTACATACTTGTAAGTACCAGTTGATCTTGATAGATGATGTATCTGCCGGGGATGTCCCCCTTGGGAATTGGCAGGAAGGTTCCTTGATGGGTAGTAGCCATACAGCCTGTACTATGTCCTTTATTGGGGAGAATTTTCTCTTTAGGTAGGTTGTGAACCTACCACTTCTACCACTGTTGTAACTGAACCTATGAGAATTCAGTATTTGAATTGAGGAAGACAACAGTCCAATAGAAAGGACAGAAATAATAAGAATAAGGTGTTGTTTATTATAGAATATTGTGATTAATATATTATATGGGAAAAGTCACAAGGCTACAGGGGTGGAATAGTATTGGGTTCCATCCAAGGTTTGAAGCCAAGGAATAACTTGTGCAGGGATCAGCAGGTCAAATTGGCAGCGCTCCTAATTAGGAGATAGTGCCTGCAATTTGACACTGCTATCAGATTGATCCATGCTGTTAGATACGTCCTGGGGCAACTCATCAAGCGCCCCCTGTGTATTTTAAGATATGTTGGCGGGTGAGGAAGGAAACTTGGTTGCAACAGTAGGCATGCTTCTTTGGTCAGTAGCCTGGGATTGCTGTTGCTCCTGGTACTGCTCCTCCACAATATTGAAGTTCTTGTCACTTGTATAAAACATTTTAGCATAAAAAGTGAATCAAATTCTATTTAAAAAAGAGAGCTGAAATATAGCAATGGTGCTAATTTTATTGAATTTCTGTGCTCCTATTTGAGACGCTCTTCCAAACTTAAGTGGCTGGATTTAGAGGCACACTGTTAGAAAATAATGATGTGGTTGCCTGAGTAGATTTTGGTGGATTCCTTTTAAGAAGACCAAATTTCTATTTTACGCCATAAAACAATCAAGATTGTCAGAAAATGGTATGGTTTGTGTTTGAGAATATCAGTTTTGTGACTAACTCTGCTTTGTTTGATTTCAAAGTATCCTTTGACTGATCAGTATTTCAGTTGACTTAAATTTTATCTATAATATGACTGGTTCTTTTTTGTTTTGATTTTGGGTTTCTTTCACTAGCTGTCCCATTTTTGGGATTGTATGTTTAATTCTATTTTGATTTGTGCTGGACTGTTCTTGCAATCCAGCCCCTGGTTGGGTGTTGATTTTGTTGTGTAAAGTCAACCTTCAAGTGAAACCATTTCACTTTCGTTCTGGACTGAACTGATTTTGTTTTAGGCTGGTATATTTTTGCTTATCTCAACAGGTATAAAACTCTGTAACTGCTAAAAGCGCTATAAGGATGTCTGGTTCCATAATTAGAGTTCGAAGTAGTTAGTTGGGTGGTCTAGGAGACTTGGAGCTGCGTGCCAACTTATAGCTGTTGGGACGACAAAACTGATTTTTTTACTTTATGGAAGCTGTAAAATTATACTTCCCATACAAGGTTTTTATAAATAAGAATTTTATTTGACATTGTTTTATTTTTCATTTAGTGATAGTTCAATCTTTAGATGATTGATTGACTTTTAAAGCCATGCTTTTATTTAAATTTTAAATGGGGGTTGTTCATTTTAAAGGGACTGAGCTCCTTAAATGGATCAAAACCCGTGACTTAATTAAATGTTACAAATGCTGCTTTTGGAAATAAGGTGGATATCACCAAATAAGGCAGCATAAGTCGGAAAGTCGGGAAATTGTGGTCATGTCAAATATGGGTAAATTGAAACTGGGCTAGCTTGTCACGGCAAGCAGTTGGTATAGTTTTTGGAGTTGATACATGATTTCAAAATTGAAATTATCCTTTTTGGATATAGTTTTATTCGTTCTTGATGGTCTCTTTCTATGAAGTTGGCACCCGATTTGAAGTTGTCAGTTCAGGCCTCTCAAGTTGAAATTCTCAACCTGAAATTCTCAAGCTGAGATGGCTGGGATATACTTTGGGAAAACCAGTTTCCTTCCAAATGATATAGCTTTCGATAGTAAAGTTATTCATTAATGCTGTTTTGGTGAATTCATTGTAATAAAGTTCAGGGATGATGTTTTGATGGAAATTAATTTAAGGTTTATAAACAATAAACCAACTCTTAGGGAAATTTGTAAGCTGTGAAAAGCTTTTGGTTGAGCAAATATATTCGAGATAACACGTCGATAAATGATTGGCTAGTGCCAGGTCAGAAATTAAATGCTAAATTAAGAAACTCAGCTACGTTATTGAGTGGAATTGGTGTATTTGAAGTTGAAAGCGATGAATCAACAGATCCCACCGCCCATCAGCTCAGCACCCACACCACGCCTAAATCTTAGCTCACATTGAACTCCTGCTTAAAAGTTATATAAAACATATAAAGATCTTCATATCCCCTAAGAACCCTAGAGTTGTATAAAAATGCACGTCGAAGAATCAACTCACGCTAGTGTCATGAAAAGTCTCGATGCTAAACGCTCTGCAAGCTACGAAAATGAGGATGATGAAATCCTTCAGCTCAAGAAAGCACTGGTAAGAGAACGCCCAAGAAGTTTTATTATTCGCTTAATCAACTTTGTTGTTTTCTTCTAAATCTTTTCTTCTTCAACTTGATTGTTTTCTTTTATAGCCTTATCCTCCTTAAGCTTAATAATAATCTATTTAGCTTATTGACAACCCTATCGACAGTGCGCCGTCCGAGAAAAGTTTGGCACAAATGCCCAACTTCGGGATGGAATCAAGGTCGGTAGCTGCTTCACAGATGCTTGCTGCTTCCACACAGTTATCTTCGTTGCCACTGTCTAACTTTTATCCATATGCTAATGCTATGAGTAATATCCAGTCATATCAAGGATATGGCTTGCGACCTACAGGGCCACCTAATTTCAAGCCTCCTGAGATGCCCACAAACTTCCAAGCTCCTCCATTAAATAACAATCTAAATAGGCCAGCTTCTCGCTTTGACCATCCTCAGGGGATCAACTACTCTGGTATTCAACAAGTGCCACTTCAGAGACCCCCTCATGTTCCACCGCATCTTGGACAATACACGATGGCCGCTCGACCTGGGTCGCCTCTAGTTGCTTATGCCCTGGCTAACGGCGCCATGGCATCTGGTCCTATGCCGGTTCGAAATTCTGGGTCTTCAGATGCTTATAGCAATTTGCCAGCTCATGGAACGGGTCATAATGATGCAAGGATAGCAGCTAGAAAGAATAGCAATTCGGGGAATAACCAAGTAGCTCCAGTTGCTCTGCCGAAAGACACTGAGCAGGAAACCCAAACCAATTTCCTCATTTTTGACGACAAACTCTTTCGAGAAGGGGATTTTGTGATTCTTAAAGCCAATCCCAGATTGTCCAGTATCAAAGAAGGCATAGTAGTCCAAATCGTCAAATTCTTGACTTCGTAAGTAACACTACTCCTTTGAGGCTAAAGTCACCTAGAAAACCTGGCCACTTTCAAGGAATCCACTTCATCCAGCCAAAATATCTTGATCTTGAAACCCCAAAAGAATTCCATCGTCAAGAGCTTGTTCGCTTAGTCGCTAAGTGTAAATATACCCTCGCCGATTTTGAGGCGCGTTGTCAGGTGTTGTCCGAAGATCAATTCAAAATAGCCTCGCAAGAACATCAACCACAGCCTATTTTCTTTGTTCGCTTTCGCTACTACGAGAAGAAGCGCGTTGTATTCAAGATCAAAAACCTCTCTGCCGTGCTGAACATCAATCAACTAACCCCACCTGAAACAACCAAAGTAAGTGATTGCATTGATTAAGTACTTACATCTCAGCCCACGGAGTTTAAAGTGCCTGCGCCCCCAGGCTGCCCCAATGTTGTCCGCCAGCCTGAAGTCTTCTCTTTCGGGAGGCACTACCCTCCCAAGGTAGCTACCACTCCTTTAAAAGCAATCAACTACAGGCTTAAAAGGAAGGATGCCGATTACATTGATTCACTAAGTAAGCCCTCAGCTAGCATTTTAACTAAAAGCTAAGAAAACGAGTACCCGTGCGACCAGGACAAAAACCTGCTGTGGTTTAATACCCCGCCCATATACCCCACCAAGAAAACCCAAGGCGTAGGGCATTCTCTAGATTTTCTTGTCCACCTTGCTAAAAAGAGAAAAGCTAAAATGGCCTGATTTTTTGTATCATTGCAATTGTTATTAGCACCTATTCATTGAATGAAATCTAATTCTAATCCTTCTTGGTTATTTTAACTGCTTATATATCTTTAACCCCTTTAAATTGATTTATTTTATACTTGCACTGTTTCCTCACAAACTGCAAGCAGGTGTTACTACAAACACTTCTCATAAAACAAACTATTTCTAAAATCAATTTAAAGTTTCTGCTCTTTGAGACATGATCTCCAACTGGTTTGAACTCAAAAAATAACCTTGTCTTTATTCAGCAAAGCTACACAACCAACTCTCAAGCGTTATTATTAACCCTCACCCCCTGTAAAATTTTCTTGAAGTCAGATCCTACTATTTTTAGGCGGTTATTCACTAAATATCCTGTTTCTTCTCAGATACCACTGAGTCAATAAACTAGCTCTACTTCAGTTCTCCATAGGATTCAGCTTTTCTACAGCTGGTTTCACTTCATTGATCGGATCTCCAGTTTATCCGGTAGGGCAAGGTATCTTGAGACCAGGCTCGCTAAACCCGCCATCTTGAGAACTTCCACCTCAAACGTGATAGTAGATGCATCATCCCAATCCATGGTATTTCAACTAGTAAAAACACAACCTCAACAGATATCTATGCATGATGCTAAAAGCCCATACAAGCATACCGTTAAAAAAACCATAGCTAGATTAAGAAAGAGCTCAGAACTTCAAATATGCAATACGAGTATGGTGCAGTTAGTAGCAACAGGGTTGCCTAGATCTTCAAAGTCAAGCGGTTCAAAATAACCCCACTTCAGCTAGACTATCTATAAGCCATAAGCATGCTATGCACCCAAAATAACTGAATACCGAAGGAAAGATAAAGACTACCAGAAATCAAAGAGAATACAGGTGGAATTAGAGCTTATCAAGGATGGCTCAGGCATCAGTGAAAAGAGCACCCGAGATAGCTTACAAGTGCTCAAGCTTTCTATCCTCAGTGTCGCACTTTTGGTATTACAGCAACTCGTTTCTTTAGCAATGTAGGGCACTCGCTTGAATACTTCTTATACGTGACGATATGATTAGTACCGTATCAGAAGAGCTAGGAGGAATGTAAGCATAACTATTCTCAACCTGTGGCTTCTGATCACGCAGAAGCACTCCAAATTAAGGGTTGATTTTATTGTAATTAAGTGATCCTCCCTATACCTTCTCAGGGGTTGCTTCCTGGGCTGCTAGCAATATCTTCTAGGACATTCCAGCACAACCCTACTTTGGGTAAGTGGTAATCCAGGTTTGGCAATTAACACTTGATAACCAATAGGATGTAATCTTCTTCACCCAGCACAGGTGGCCCTTGGTGGCATGGGGGTTTGGTAGCTTCAGGATCACTTCTGTCTATCCTGAACATACTTCAATTTTTTTCTTAGGAAAGCAACTAGTTAGGAAGATTTTCAATTCAGGGATTTGAACCTGGTGCCACTGCAGTGCTTGATGTAAAAGTAAGGTGGCGCTTTGATGCTTACAATATTTGCAAGGTGGTGCTGCAGCGCCTGGTGCGTTTCCCAGGTGGAGCAACTTGATGTATTATCTAAGTGGTGTTGTGGCGCTTATTGTTGGGTGGTTTTGCCGTGATGATCAGAAATCTACTGCTGGCCCCATATATAAAATTTTCATATCATTACTTGATGATGTTTGGTCCTTGTAACTCTAATCCCCAGGCTCCTTCATGATTGCCACCATTGCTTGGTCAAAAGCCCCAACACTTAGGATTGTAGGCAAGGAGCATCTTAAATATACTCTGGTACTTGAGCACATCATTAGTCTGCTTGGGGGCATCCTTACTCCTTGTTCCAGTCTTGAAGAGGGGGAAAGATGACCTGCTAGGGGTTGAGATAAACCTAGATCTTGTTAAATTTGAGCTTCTTAACCCTGACCCTGGTTGCAAATCAGCTGTGCCACTCGTCAAGAGAAGATGTGTCTTTTATAAAGTTCTCCTTTATCTGCTTGAAGCGGTCCTGGCTAACAAAGCTGCCACTTTTCCTGATTTGGTGTGCCCCTGGGATCCCCCAGAATTGAGGGTACAGCTCTGGACATGTGGGTGCACCAGTTTGACATCTGGCATCCTATCCGGAGAGTGGCTATTGAACAGATGGCCACAAACCATCTACCGGTCTTTGCCAGAATGTTGAATCCCCCAAAGCTCCCTGAAAATTAAGCCAGGCCATAGTATACCATGGGGTGTATTGCCAAGGATGGGGTGGATCTGAGCAGCATCAGAGGTGGCCAGACATATAAATTGGAGGGGTTTAGTTACGGTGGCTCCTGGTAGTATACATCATCAGCGTTGTTGGGCATAGTGTAAACTGGAACATGATTGCTGGTTGCCCTCAATCCCAAATCATGCTGCAACAACAACAGAAAAGATGGGGTATCCATCTTTGTACTTGGGGAGGGGAATATGAAGTTGTAAGCTTACTTGTCTGGTGAAGTGAAAGTTGCTTTGTGTGATGAACAGTTGAGGATATTTACTCAATTATAGCACAACCTATCCCCTAGGGATTGAATTTATTATATACTTGTCTGTAGAATGGGGAAGGTATGGATGAAACACTGAACTGGGGCACCCATTAATCTAGATTGGCCATGGATTGCTTACTGAGTTGGTTCCCAATTTGTTAAGGCGCAACTGTTTGGACATGACCTGTATTTAGGCCCTTCTGCAGGCATAGGCTTCAGAAGGATTTGGGGTTCTTGTGATGGCTCTCTGGTGTATCATACTCCCTTATTTTGAAGATTGGACAAGGTCAGATTTACGTTCTGGACCCCTACAGTGTATTGATTGCAGTTTTTAAAGCAAAAGCTTATTGTTAAGTTTTCATGCAAAATATTTGCATTCTGGTTCTGATCTGAAGAATTTCCAGATTTGGCAGCTTCCCTGAGATGCTGAGCCCCCATGGGAATTGTTGGTCTCTAGCTGGATGGGGATCAGCTGGCTGGGCTGGCAGGTGGAAGAACCCATGGGGGAGTCCAGATCCAACTTTGGATTTGAATTTTGGCAGCAGTTTCCCCAATCAGGGAAACCTGCTGCTAGTACTGTAAATCTTGTGAGTTGTTTGATCTAGTGGTAGTGTGATGAAAACATTAGGATAGTAGAATACGAAATCAAAATGGTGGGTAATAAAGATCCATACCCACAAACCATTGAAGATAAGCCAGAGATGAGGACAAAAACCACTTAGTGAAATTTTCAAAGATAAATTAGGATTGAGCAGAATGACCAAGGCCAACCATAGCACAGCTAGATAAAGTTCCTAAGAGAGGATCAAATAATCTTCTGGGAAGAATTCAGGACACTGTGAGACTGGGGTATACTCTAGTTCCATTTCCTTTAGAGGGTGTTCAACATTGGTGGAGTTCAAGGACAAAGTTCTTGGGAAATTTCCCAGCAACCAGTAACAAGGAAGACAATAATCAAGTTAACAGAAGGATGGTATAAAAGGCCCATCATAGGATGTAGTATTGAACTTTAAATAAATAGTAATAAAGGTTTTTTTTAGAACTTGTAGGAGGGACTAAGTACTTGCAAGTTGATTGAAATCAAAACCTGCATATATACCAAACTCAACTAAGCTTTTAGTCATTGTCAACAATACTGTATACAATTAGAGAACAATCTTTGGTGCTCAATTCTGGACTCATTTCTGCATAATGGTAGTGTAACATGTGACTTGAAGATAACAATAACTTATCTCAACCAGTTCCAGATTAAAAGAAATATATTTAACTGGTACTAAAGTAGCTGTCAGCTATTTTTATTGACAGTTTTTTATTTATTTAACTCTGTTAACTTTGAGCTATTTTTATTTTGCCTTTGATTTCTAATTGAGACAGACAATACCCAGCATTATAAAAAATACTATGATGCAAACAGGCTCTTGTTATCCTTGAGTTTTGAGATGATGTCTAAGTTTAGGCCCTCATAGATTGTAATCTCAGGATGTAGGTGTAGCAGAGGCCAGTCCAGGTCCATCCTTCTATCCCTCATGATTTATTCTAAGTATAGTCATAAGATTATGCCAGCCATAACTAACTCACTTTAAGGCTTATAATCAACACAAAGATGATATGGGGAAAGGCTCTTGACTCATTCTAATTTCTCTCAAACCATTTGTGACTGATTGTTGAAATACCAGAGAGACTTGTGGTCCATGAGGACTTGTGAGAGATAAGTGGATAAATCTAGATAGAAGCACCATTTCTCAATGCAATGCATAATTACTACCAACTCCTTATTTGTAGATATGATAATGCTGCATGGTATCTGTGAGTTTTTGTGAATTGTATTTCACTGTAATGAAGATGCAAACATCCTTTTCCCCTTGCAACAACCCCTACAGCCCAATTGGAGGGGTCTATTTTGATTTTTCACTGACAGTTTTAGTTGGAAAACTGAAGTACAGGTGCTGTGGTAAGGCTCTTTTTGTGTCTATCAAGGTCCTGATATCTTTTCTGAACTCCAGAAAAAATTCTGTTTGATATTCAATAGTTTTTTGAGTGAAGCAATTAGCTTTCTGAAGTCAGAGATGAACTTGTGTACATAGACTACCATACCAAGAAATTTCCACACTTGGCTGATATTAGTAGGTGGAGGTATTTCTGTGATGGGCTTGATCTTGGAAGGATTGGTCTCAATCCCTGCTATCACAATGATATGGCCAAGAAGTAACATATTGATAAACAGGAACTCATATTTGGAAGGATTTTCTTTTAGCTTATTCTTGTGTAAGGTGCTTAGTATAGCACAAAGGTGTTAGAGGTGTGACTCTTGATTCTGAATTAATATAAAAATTTCATCTAAATACCCTACAACAAAAATTTCAACTATACCCTCAAATACCTTATTTATGAGCATTGCAAATGTTGTAACTGTGCTGTTTTAGCAGAGTTACAAGGGGGAAAATATTTAGAAGCTAGATAATAATCTTTATTGTGAGATAGTGATTATATAGTCATAGTGAATCAATGGATAACAGGAACATGATTGGTGATCACACGGTTGGATGGAAGAAGGGGGTGGTTTGATCCTGATAATGAGTCAAGCACCAAAACAAGGTATCCGCCGTAGAGGGTCATCATCTGTTCATGTTGTTAAATTTGGTAATTTGAGTTGACTTCCTAGTCTGGCTTCAAGTGACCGGATAATCAGATTGCAGGTCACAAACCCACTTGGTTGGAACCTTGCTGGCAGTTCAAGCCTGCAGTTTTGACACAAAGATGAATGATGCATCATTAATATCAACTTTCATGACTTGAAACTCAAAAAACCACTTTATTTTATGAATGTGTTTTGCTTCATCCTGGGGGCAATCTGGACCTGGTTATACCCCACAATGAGGAAAATCTTGCTTAGGACTTTGGCACCAGCAAGTGTATTAAACATGTCATTAATCAGAGATAAGGGGTGCTTATTTTTAATGATAAACTCATTGAGGGTGAAGAAATATGATATCAGATATAATGATCTGTCTTACTTGGCCACAAAGAACACATGGCCCCATAAAGAGATAAATATGAGCAGATAAATCCCTTGTCTAGTGCATCCAAAAGGTATTTCTGGAGATTTTCATCCTCCTTTAGTGTTAGAAAATATGGGGGATGTGCTTTTGACAGAGTCCCTTGAAGTTGTACAGCATGATGAATTTTCTCTGGTGGGGGAAGTTGCTCAAGTGTTTCACTGAAAACATCCTTGAAATGATTGAATAAATTCCACAGAGCCAGTGATTGTGTATTATGTGATAATTTCTTAAAAGTTTTGGGATGGATGACTTCTACAGAGCACTGATTGAAGTCTAGTTTCCCTCTTAAAATTTTAAAACCCTTGTAAAGTTACGCCTCTCCCTTAGGCTTTCACTTCAATTCCTGCCAAATGCTTGGGAATTTCTACCAAATTATGTTTGAATATTTATCCAAAAGATCACTGAAAAAGCCCAAGAAAAGCCCTTAATTTAATATTTTGGAATTATTCTGAAGATGCCACCACCTAACCCACCCAAGAGACACCCCTGGTTAAATATCACGTGCAAGAGCAGCCAGGAGCAGTGTTAATTGCACCCAAAGCAGATTTCCCAATTTTAGTTGGTTTGGTTTTCCTTTTTGATTATGTCCATTCAAAATTTGTCAAGATCTTCCTGCCTCAATAAATGCACTCATATCTGCTCATATCATTAGTTGATTGGCTTTGTGACATTCAATCTTTCACCCCAATCCCATCACATCCCTTAAATGAATGCAAGAGTTATAAAAGACCTTGCTTAATCATTCTCTACTCTAATAAAGTTCAAAATTTGTTAGTAAAATTAGTCCATTTTGTTTTACCTGTTGCTTTTAGTGTTCAGCTAATTCCTCCCACCTTTGGCCTCCAAGGAATTTCTTAGTGGCAACCTTTTGGTTGTTGCTGAAACTGCAATTTATTGTGGTTGAGAGCAAGGTTTTATTTCCTACTAATCTGCTCCTAAATTCTCACAACCCTTATTTGGAGATGCAGATAAGGATGTTGTTGTGCAGTAAATTGTTTATCTTTATTGATTAGACTTTAAACCCTACTTTATTGTATCTGGGTGTGATAACAGAGGTATCCCAGTTGATATAGGGGTTATTATGATGCAGCCAGTCTAGGCCTACAATCATGCTGTGGCTAAGACCACCTGTTAGGATTTTGATCAAGCAATGGTGACAATTATGATAGAGCTTGCTGAATAGAATTACAGCAACCCCAGTGTCATAAATTAATAGTATAAAAATTATGTATATTAGATCAACAGTAGATTGTTGGCCCTTGCCACAAAATTAACCAATGATAAGTGCCGCCGCGGCACGTAATTAAAACATAATTTGCCACTGCACTGTCTAGCAATTAATTCAGGTGCTAAGGCGCCGTCCTAATTATACATCAAGCGCTGTGGCACCATCTAGCAAATATTTTAGGCTCCAGAGTGCCACCCTACTTTTACGCCAAGCGCTGCAGCAGCACCAGGTTTAAATCCCTGAACTGTGAATATCCTGATTGATTGTAATCTAAACAAATAATTCAAAGTATTTTCAGGATAGAAAGAAGTGATCCCAAAGTTACCAAAAAAATCACACCAGCAAGGGCCACTTGTACTGGGTGAAGATGAATATGTTATATTGGTTGTTGTGTGATAAGCGCCAAACCTAGATTACTAATTATCAAAAATAGGGGTGTTCCAGAATGTCCTAGAAGACATTGCTAGCAGCCCAGGAATTAATATTTGAGAAGGTATGAGAAGAATTAATTACAATATAATCCTCTTTTAATCTGTAAGTACTTCTGCATGATCAGAAGCCATTCCTTGACAATGAATTTTCCACCATTGATCCTAGCTCTTCTGATACAATACTACTCATATCCTCACATATGACTGTATTCAAGCAAATGCTCTGTGCCCTATATTACTACAGAAGTGTGTTGCTGTTATGCAAAAAGTGTGACACCACCCATGATGGGCATAGAGAGGCAGACCTGAATGTTTACCATCCTTACTGAGAAGGGTACAGTCTCATGGGCAAAAACAACCTCCTGGAGTTGGCCACATGTATGGTCTTAAAAAAATTTGGTATACATTCTAACTGGTATGAGTCCACAAACTCTTGATTGTCCATGGTGTGATCTGCTCTTTTGTCTACAAGAAGATTGTGGCTACTTTCACTGAAGAAAAAGGGGTAAGCCAAGTGAGTGATTTTATTCTGGGTATGACAAGCATGTATGACATAGTTGTCAGTGTGGACTTTAAAGGCATCTAAGGTTTTGAATTTGTGCATGTTTTAGTTACAAGGTTTTTTTCTAAGAGATATTGAGTTTGTTGATCAATTGCCTTTGCAAAGCCTCTTGTGTCTACAGCCCCTAGACTTTTTCTGAACTCACAATTTGTGATGGCTGAAGTTATCCCTTGTAGAGATGTTTATTAATGTTGTCCTTTTAACAGAGCTTTCGGCAACTCACTTGATAAGTGAGTGCCCCAAGGCAAAACACAGGAATATGTGGTGGGTTCAATTTTATTTTGGAACCTCATGGTGGCTTAGTTGTTTGTGTCACAGCCCAAGACACTCTCAGGGGAGCCTTCAGTCAAGGGAAAGGGTCTGGCTTGAAAGGCTTAGTAGATGATGGGGGCAACTTCCTACATAATTTACAGCAGTAGCCCAAGAACACCATACTTCCATGTGGGGAATCACATGTTCAGCAAGCTCTAGCATGATAAGATAGGTGAACCCAAGCATACTGTAATCATATGATGATACAGTAGTGACAAGGAGGAGTTATCCTGTGATGGCACTCATGGGCTGGCTTGACAGGGAAAGTTGGTAAAGCTGGGCAATACCTTGTAAAGAGAAGGGGGCACAGAAGCAGGAACTAATTCCTGGTCTAGTGCTCTGGAGAGAGAAACAGGGGCAAACATTGGTTGAGTAGAAGCAGCAATAAGTTGCTTTGCCTCCCAGTGCTGGCGTTGAAGCTGCAAGTACTCTCTGTTTGAAAGCACCAACAGTATAAGATTTGTAAAGTTATCATAAACTCCTAAAAGGGCCAAATGCTCAGATTGCATGAAATAACAGTTGTTTATTTGGAGATGTGAACAAGGAGGGAATTTCTAACTTCCCCAGCTATACTGTAAATTCAGAACCTAAACATAAAAATGCAGGATTGTCAAATCCTTGATCCAAATTTCAAATCACTTTTGAGGGCAACTCAGCTGAGTGAAAATTAACATATTTAATAAAATCAACCATTTAATTTTACTTTTTTTGGTTTATTTAAATTGGCAAATTTTGAATCTCTTGAGTAGATAACTCAACTAACAAAAGACAAAACACAGCAAACAAATAAGGGATACATGAATCAGAAATGCAGGATTCTAATGTACAATTTGAAATTTCCTGTATTTCAAACAAACATAGACATCATGGAAAACTTAAAAAATCTGAAATTGCGGGATTTTCAAATCCAAGAACCAAATTTCAAATCAAAAAACAGGTTAATTTAAAATAAATATAATTTATGGGCATCTCAAAAAAGATGTCAAAGGATCTAGAGTGAAATTGTGCTAATTCTTTTGGGAATCACAGGCATTCTCAAAAATCACCCTATTCCAGTTTAGGACGGCTAAAATTTAGATCATGATATTCACTGCCTTAACATACCTAGCAATAAAATTGATTAAAACATACACTTCTCTTTTTGAGTTTAATTTTTAATATAAAATTTATTATGCCTTCTTTCAATAACAACCAAGTCAATGAGCTGTTCCCTGGCCTTGAAAAAATCATGCAGAACTACGCTGGGTCTTCCAACAGTGAAGCCTCTGTCTATGGCCACTCCCAACCCACAGGCCCCTCCCCAAGCACTACCCAGGAGTGTGTTCTTTCTCACACGTCCTCAAGCATGGCCCTGTTTGCTCATCACGCACAGGCAGTTGCTAACCCAAATCACATATCAATAATGGCATCTGGAACCAGCCATTTGAGCCATGGAGTCACCCATGAGAGCCAGAATCCAGAAACAGCCAATCAGATGGCACTGTCTGGTTCCCAAGACAGACACATCCCACCTCTAGCCAATCAGCCTGCAAGATGCAGAAGAAAGCTAATTACCCCAGAGATTGTACTCAAAATGGTCAAAAAATGAGAGATGATAATATCCCTTGGGGAAATTGCGGCCGTGATGGGTTTTGCAAAGTCCACTGTGGCTGTAACCCTGCAAGCCCACGCCAATTGTTGTCCCCCTCCCAAGAAGACCCCAACTGGTGCCTGTACGTCCAGTGAAAGTGAAAAAGCCCACCCTCTCATGATAGCTATCATGGAATGTGACCCACGGATACCCCTGGTCCAGGTTTGTCTCCAACTGGGATTCCATGACATTTTCACAAATAAAATAACAGTCAATTTGTGGATGCTCAGAGTTGTGGTTGCTGCTATGATCTTGTCCAATCAAGTTCTCACTGGCCCCAGTTTGATGGATACCAACCCATACAATTCAACCATTATTAATTTTATTAAAGGGAGGGCAATGAAGATGCACAATGACATCATCTTCTTTTTGTATGCCAAGATTTATGCAAGCATCCAAAATATATGATGAAAAGCGTATCCAATCTGACGTTTACAAGTGCAGCCCAATTTTGTATTGATTTGTTGGGTTTTTGTTAGCAGTTTCCTCATTGAGTGTCAATCATTACTTGGCAATATCAAATACCACAGATGAGTATGCCTACCAGACAGAGCTCAAGGACATGCTGGAGGAGTGGGCTACCCAACAAGCTGTGTACATAGTTGTACTGAGTACATAGATGGAGCAGCAGGAACGGGTAACCAAAGAAATTAGGGCTTCAGGTCATACCAGTTGGTCCTATCCCATCAATCACACTGACATGCATCTTGCAGATGTATGTCTTTACAATTTTGGTTCCGCTCTCAGGCGCTTAAAGCCTGCCACCTCCAATGAACTGTGCTTCTGAATTGAGAAGGGGTACAAGCTTTTCCCTTCTGTATTAGTCCAGAACTTATCAGATCTCATCATCTTCTATGCAAGTGATAGTGATAAGTCCAGAAAGGACTCCTGCCTCCCCCACACCTATCCATTTGGTTTTTCAAGCCCACATATGTGACAGAAGAACAATTTGAGCAATTGAATCAATCAGCTCTTGCTGCTCCTTCCCAGTCAACAAACCCTGCCACCCCAATGCCCCATCAAGATCAAGCCACCTGCCTTCTAACCCTGACTCCCAGACCACCACATATTCCCTTCCCATTATCTCTGATACCGTCCTTTTCACAGGTGCAGATGATGGCAAAGTACATTCCGCCCATTCCCTCCCCTACTTGTCCTTTGGTGAGTAAAATAAAATCTTTCTTTGTGAAAACTTATTAAAAGTGATATTATTTTTTTGATTTATGCTTAATAACATATTATTTTTACATTATTGAAATCCTCATAATTAATACAATGTTGTACATTTTACAAATAGCTTAAAATTATTAGCATACATATTTTTTGTTATCAATAATAAATTAAGGACCACAAATATAAATTTTTCATTAGAATATTGCAATTAGATGTCAACTCTTGATATTTAGACATTGTGTGCATAACTCAATGCATTTTTTTAAATAAAATTCATTGTAAACTTGGCCTTTTTCATTGTAATTTATTGAAATGTACTGTGTTTATATTAGAGAGCATTTAACACTTAATATAAACATTGATACATAGTTCATTTTACAGCCTGTATATTTACCTATTGGTAATAATTCTGTAAACTTTTCAGTCAGATTTTGCAAGGTAATAATAATGTAATGGATTAATAAATTAACATTTATTACCATTAATTGGATGATTTTCTTTGCTGTGACAATAGTGAATTTTCTGATATTTACGCACTGGTTTCCAATTGGTTGGTTTCACATCCAATTGCACAGGAAATAGGAAATCAAGTTGCCACCCTGAGATCATATGTGGTTGGGGTGGCAACTTGATTTCCTATTGCCTGTGCAATTGGATGTGAAACCAACCAATTGGAAACCAGTGCATAAATATCAGAAAATGCACTATTGTCACAGCAAAGAAAATCATCCAATTAATGGTAATAAACTTTAATTTATTAATCCATTACATTATTATTACCTCGCAAAATCTGACTGAAAAGTTTACAGAATTATTACCAAGAGTAAATATACAGGCTGTAAAATGCACTATGTATCAATATTTGTGCTAAGCCTTAATGGCTCTCTAATAAAGTAGTTTTAAAAGCTATGGCAACAAGCAAAAACAATCCATATTTAATGAAATGAACTCAGATTTAAACAAAATAAAAATAAATGAATTCATATTGATTTACAATAGATTTGGGTTCATTTAAATTTTTCTTAAATCTGAATTCATTTTGTTTAAATATGAGTTCATTTTGTTTGTTGCAATAGATTTTAAAACTACTGTATAAGCACAGTCCATTTAAATAAATTACAATGAAAAGGCCAAGTTTACAATGAATTTTATTAAACAAAATACATTGAGTTATGCACATAATATCAAAATATCAAAAGTGACGTCTAATTGCATTAGTCTAATGCAAAATATATATTTTTGGTCCTTAATTTATTATTGATGATGAAAAATATTCATGTGTTGAAGGTAGTACTATAAAAACCAGTTTTTTGATGTAATTCAAAAAAAAATGTCAAATATCTATAACTTGATAAATGAATTAGAAACACACCTGCAAAAGGTTGTTGAAACAGAAAAAACTATCAGGGAATTTGTAATAGGAAAGCTGGGAAACGTAGGCCAGCCATTAATCCAGTCAAAAGAAGATGCTCTGCTAAATTGGGAAACATTATAGATGAAAAGAACAAAGAAGCATTACTTAATCTAAAGGGAACAATTCTATCAAGTCTGAAGTTCAATTATGCAGCCTACAATTTGTGGGAGTTCTGGCAGGGGTCCAAAGAAAACAATAAGAAGATCAAACTGATTGAAGGAACTGAAATCCCACAGGAACTAAACACCAACATAGAGAGAAATAATCAAATAGAAACAGATGAAAATGAAACACAATCAAGAAGCAGAGGCGCTTCAAGAAATACTGAAAATTTATCAAATGGAAATCAATAGAAGAACAAGTAGCACAGAAAATAAGGAATATCAAGCCCAGGAAATTAAATGAAGAGCAACCAACACTCATGAAGTTTGCTGAAGGGGTGCCGGTGGCTGAGGGGGCCGCGGGGGAAACAATAAGTAAGTTTTTTATGTTTTTCTTATATTTACTTTAGTTATAACTAGGAATGGGGACAAGGTTGCTGAAGTGGTGTCCTTTACGCCCAGTTGGGTTTAAAGGGGTTACCAATCACTGATAGTCCCTGTAATTCAAATAAATAAAAATGAAATTAATGAAATAATTCAAAATAACCTCAATCAATATGCAACAAAAGAAGCAATGAATAAGGAATTCAAAGTTCCAGAAGGAAGTTAAACCTGGGTCAGAGAAGCCTATGAAGTAGGCGCAAGTATTAATACCAATGAAATGAGGGAAATTAAACTGAATGTCAACATGAATTTTGAAGAATATATCTTTGAATGTCTTGAAAGATTTCAATTTTCAACTGTTAAATCATCTGAAATAAATCTGAAAAAAATCAATTTCAAGTTCCTCAAGAAAAAATCAAGGCAGCAATCTTCAATAATTTAATAAAAGCAATATCAAATCAAATAGGCAGAGTATTCTTAGTGTTGAGTTTATACTTCTGGGAAGTATAATAAACAAAATAAGGGGAAGATTTAAGAAGAGAATGATACTTTATTGAATATGAATATGGGCTAATATATAGAATCATGACAAGCCACATGCTGTCCATGTACGTCATGGAGGTCACAGGGCTTATCTGAGTAATGTTCCTCTTGAGTCACGAGGCTTAATCAAGTTGTGTTCCAGTTAGGACCTGGATTGAGTGATCCCTGTCATAGATGTTTAACTGATAATGGTGCCACCAGTTTATTGACTGGACAGTGAACCATTTGGTGAGCCGTTTGGTGATTTACTTGGGGTGTTAATTCCCCAAGAGGGAGTAATTGAAGATTTTGCAACATCTCCCCCTGGGGTGCTGGAAGGTGGAGCCTTGTGAATTCTCTTGAAAGTATCTGGTATTCAGGCTTGGTATTGATCCAGTTTGGTGTTGGGCACAGGGAGCCTTGAATTTTGTTGGGCTGTTCTTGCTTTACACAAGCGGAGTTGGTTGTGGTGCATATGTTTCAGTTCAGTTTGAGCTCCAATCCCTTTGATGACATAGATGTTATTGGGCTTAACTTCCATGACAATGCCTGGTCTGCATAATCCTGGGTCTAATTTTTGTTGGTCGTGGTTGACAACCCAGATCTTGTCTCCGACTTGGAACCTTTCTTGTTGCAATGTGATTGCTTCCTTATGGACCCTTTGGTGCTCCATCTTTTCTTGATCCTTTCTGGCTTGTAGTACTTTTGGGTCATTACTGTCTGATATCTTCTTTGGAAGTGGCAGTTGTGTTCCTGTGGTTGTACTGACAAGTGAGGGTTTCTGACCATAGACAAGTTCATAAGGGCTTTTGACCGTATTACAGTTGACTCATGTTCTGCAGACCATAAGGGCGGTTGGTAGCATATCAACTCAGGCTTTTGGATTGTTGGCAGATAACTTACTGAGGGCTTCCACTAGAGAGCTGTTTAGTTGTTCTACATGTACATTTTCTTGAGGGTGATATGGGCTGGCTGTGACGTGTTTTATTCCGTTTTTGGCAAGATAGATGTTGGTGTCAATAGCTTTAAGTTCAGTGCCTCCATATGTGATCAAGAGGTCAGGCTTTCCAAACTTTGCTATAATCTCCTTGCCAATGAATTGTCTCACGTCATTGCCTTTGTGCTCTTTTGTGGCTTGCGCTATAGGCCATTTGGCTGCATAGTTGATAGCTGTTGTGATGTACTTCTTGCCTTTGCTTTCACCGGTCATAGGTCCCATGATATCCAACAACCATACCTTGAAGGGTTGTGTGATGAATACAGGTACTAATGACTTGAGTGGAGCTTTGGTTTGGGTGTACTTCTCACAGACTTTGCATCACTCCAGAACCTCTCTGATATCATCTAACATTTTGGGCTACCAGTAGCATGTCTTGAGGTATTCATGCAAGTTCCTGCTACAGGTGTGTCCCAAGTCTCTGTGATATTGGAGGATTGTGTCAATCTTTTGTGTTGACGGGATGTAGGGTACAGTGTCACCATTTGGAAGTATTTGGTAAAGGGTACCATATACGTTTTTGAACAGGTGTTTGTTCTTGAGGAATTTCTCTTGGATGTCCATTGATGTTCCAGGTGGGAACCCTTCCTGGAGATTCCCCATGATTAACATGGGCCAGTTGGGGTTGCCATCAATGTGAAGGATGTTTTTATTGTATAGCCTTGATAGGGTGTCTGCAGTAAGCATCTCCTTGCCTGGCTTGTATTCAATTTGCATGGAGTATCTCTGTATGAGAATCATCCATTTGGCTTGTCTTCTTGACAGGTGTTGTTGTGTTTTAAAGAATATCAATGACTTGTGGTCGGTGAGTACTTTGAACATCTGGGCTCCTTCCAGGTAGCATTGCCATTTCATGAGGCAGTGTATGATGGCAACCAATTCCTTATTGTGTATGGGGTATCTTTGTTTGCCGTCCAATAGTTTCCTTGATTCATATGCCATGGGAAGAAATTCCTTTTGGGCCGTTTGGATATGGAGGACTCCTCCTATGGCATAATCAGAAGCATTGGTTTTTAGCTCATAGATACCCTCACAGTTTGGGTATTGTAGGATGGGGGTGGTAACCATGGGTTCCTTCAGTTGGCAGAAATGTTGATCTTGTAAAGGTGTCCAGACAATTTGGTTGTTTTCCCAGTGATGGCTGATAAGGGGGCTGTTAGGGCGCCCCAGTCAGGTATAAACCTTCTTATGTAGGCTACCATTTCAAGGAAAGTGCAGAGTTTTCTCTTGTTCTTTGGGGCTGGCATTTTGTTTATGCCTTTTATCTTTTCTGGGTCTGGCTTGACTCTGTCCTTACTGATAATGTGTACTAAACATGGTAGTTCTGCTGAGAAAAAGTTTTATTTTGAGGTCTTGGCTATAAGTTGGTTACCTTGAAGGGTGCAGAGGACAGGCGGATGTCTTTCAAATGTTGTTCTACAGTTGGACTGTATATGATTATGTTATCTAGATAGATGATAGCCCTTTTTCCAACATGTTCTTTGAAGACTTCATTTGTAAAGGTTATAAAGGTTCTTGGGGGCATTTTTCATGCCAAAGTTAAGGACCACACATTCAAAAGAGCCATATTTAGTTCTAAAAGCTGTTTTGGGTATTTTCTCTGGTTTCACGTAAATTTGGTGATAACCTGCTATCAAGTCAATTTTTGTGAAGACTTGGGACTCCCCCAGGGCGTCAACAAGGTCATCAATCAGCGGAAGGAGACACTTGTTCTTAATTGTGACCTTGTTGAGCTCCCTTTAATCTATGACCAGGAGGAGTCCTCCATCTTTCTTTGCTACAAAAAAGACAGCCACGTCAAAAGAAGATTTAGAAAGTCTTGTTAGTCCTTTTTCAAGGGCCTTGTCTAGGTAGGCCTTTAGTGTGTTGTCCTCTTGTGATGTTAGGCGGTAGATAAGTTGTGCTTTTGGCACACTTCCTTTTAGTTTGATTTCATGCTGGACACCCCTGTTTGACAGTAGTCCTGGTAACGTTTCTTGAAAAACTGAAGGGAATTTTAGGGCTAGCTGTTGTTGGATTGGGTATCATTTGCATGAGGTCTCTGCATTTTTAAAATGAATAATCTCATACATGCAGATATTCCAATAATCTTGCTGGGGTCCTTTTCTTCTTCTGTTTCTGTAATTTTCAAAAATACATGGTCTCTTATAAGTGTATCAAGGTGGGTTGGATACACGTGGTGGTGCACCTTTCCTTGTTATATGGTGAGGTTAGCACTAACCCAGTTGATATGAGGTTTGGTCTTTCTCATCCAGTCCAGATCAAGTACAACATTGTACTTGGGAATTGGTATTATTAGGCTACTAAGAGTAGTCTTTATGTCTCCTATTTGAGCACAGAAAGGCTTTGCTTCCCTGGTGACTGGTGTGCTCCTGTTATCTACCATGATAACTCTCTTGACATTATTTTGAACTGTGGGCAGTTTCATGAGGTTGACAAATCTTTTGTCAACAAGGGGTTGGTCTGCTCCAGTGTCAAATAGTGCTGTGCCCTGATATCTGCAAAAGCAGAAAGGATAAGTGTGGAGATTATTTCCTGTTTGTGCAGCAAACAGTATATGGTCACTGGAGGGTACTTGGATCATGGTAATTGAGTCCACATTCTGATCCCTGTACAAGTCTTGCAAAGTGGGGGAGGGTGAATCATCTAAGCACTCTCCTGAGCTTTTCTCTCCTTGTTAGTGTCTTCATTGCTTGCTTGATTAGCTTGAGTAGTATGCTTCCCGTTTTGAGGATGGGTATTATTAGTTTGGTTGTTCTGCTTGTTGGGTCAAGGGTCCTTTTTTGCTGTAGGGCTCTCTTTTTGTTTTTTGTTGCATGTAGTTTGTCAAACTTTTTTGCCACGTGTTTTTCTCCAAGAATGCATCCTGGAGGTTCTTGCACTGGTTTATGTTGAACTGACGTCTAATGGGGGTAGGAAGGTCATTGTAGAAGTCCAATTGTGGCCCAGCCTCCTCAAAGTTGAAGGTGTTGCAATCTTGTTCACATAGGTCTTCATACGCTGCAATGTACTCCTTGATTGTTTGGCAACAGAGGCAAAATTGACTGTAGGGATGTAAAAGTGATAATTCAAAAGTGAGAATCTAAAAGTGGCCATATCAACACTTTTAAATTTTTAAATGGCTTTTTATAATAAAGTAATTACTTTTTCTTGACTTTTTTAGTTGAGAGAATGAATAAAAAGTATTTTTATATGATCACAATAAATTTTAGTTTCAGATGAGCTGTTTTAATTTAATTTTAAAATTTTAAAATTGTTGACTTGGCCACTTTTAGATCCTCACTTTTGAATTCTCACTTTTACATCCCTACAGTCAATTTTGCCACTGTTGCCAATTGTTCCAGTCATTTTGAAGGTTCTGAGTTCTGTCATGATTACTACGTCAGAATCTTTCTTGGAAAATCTATCAAAGAAGGTGTCTTTGAACATATCCCAGTCTTTGTTGTGGCCAGGGTGTTGCTCAAACTATTCACTAAAAGTGTTAGTAGCTCACTTGTGTAAATTCTTTTTGGGTACTTTGAATCCAGTGATTAGCATTTTCTTGATGTGGTCCTGAGAAGGTCCAAATTTCTGCTGAGCATAGGCGCCTGTTGTATTTGTAGCAGCAATGGGTGCTAATTTCTACAACCAGTTAGTCAGGAACCTATTTATTAATACTATACCTGTTGGGGGTATAGTGGCAGCCTGTAGATAGGACAGAAGAATATAAGGTATTATGACAAAACTAGTGCTTTATTTGATAGTGAGATGCTTATATAGTATAAAGTGGGGGAATATACACCAGGGGAAAGGAGGCACAGACAGAAGGACTTTTCTAATGGAGGAGAGTGGACAGGCACATTAGAAAGTCCTGCACAATGGAATGACCGGTTTCACAGGACTTGCCTTATGGAGGCATGTAGCTCTATTTACGTTGTTTCTATAATTAACCTTGGAACTAAAGCCTGTGTCTGAAGCACATTTGATAGATGGCTTGAACACCTGTTTTATGAGTGTTTTAAACGTAGTTAACCTTATTAAAACCGTGTTGAGAGGAAGCAATCACACAATTGTTTTGCCGCTCAATCCCTAAGTGGACAACTTAATGTCTAATCCATTCAGAATCTGCAACATTTCCCTCCACTGTATTAGACAACAGGCTTAAAAATGGCAGGCGTCTCAAGATGGCAGCTATGGTGAACAGTAGCTCTAGAGGAGTTCTAAGAAGAGCCTTAAAGATGGTGCAAGTGGTGATTACAAAAAGACTCAAGCATACCAGGCCAGTGGAGGTGGTGAAGGCAACAGAGAAGCAGGTAGTCCTGCATGATGTGGATGACAGTTATCTGGATTTGTGGGTTCAGCTAGATCAGCTACTAGTACCTCAGCTGGCCTTAGTGAAGACAGACCCATTGTTTGCTGCATTATTCCTAGCCTTGAGTGAGCCCAGGGAGGTGGCAGGGACCGGGTTGCAAAAGGGTAACAGCATCCATTGACAGTTCTCCATGGGGCGGCGGAAGAATAATTGAAGGCTCAGTTGAAGGAATTCCAATTTGAGGGTCAAGGCTCTCAGTCTTGCAACAGGGGACGGTATCCAATATAGTGAAGTTAGTTCTTTGCGCTTGGGCAACACCTGGGATTACAGAGGCTCAGCCAGTCAGTTGGAAAACCTCTGACAACTTTGAGCAGCGTCTTTGGCAAGCCTTCCATGAAGTGTTGAAGTCGTACACAGTGGGGGTACTGCTCATCTGGTCCCAATGGTGATGGCTGGCAACCTTGTTCTTTGAGGTACCAACCACTGTGATACTAAGCAGGAGGAGAACATGGGAGTCTTCCTTGAGTGGGCTTTGTCTGTATTCTACGGGGTGGGTGGTCAGGTCCCAGTAGAGTATGCCCTTTGCAAGAGCCTTCTGTGGGACTATATCTTCTTGGGGGTTTCCTTTCCTGTGGACGTTGGGGTCAATTGTGTGTCTTTTTTGGTGGGGGTTTATTGCCCAATCCTTGGTCATCAGCTTTGTGTATCTGTAGGTAACCAGTTGTGTTTCCTGGCTGCCATTCAGGTGGTGGAGCAGGTGGTGAGATATTAGAAGAGTCTTATCAGTCCCCAATAAACACATTTTTTCTTCATTCTTATTCCTCATAATTTGGTGCATCACTATCATGAAAAGGACAACAACCCATGGAACTTTTTAATCAAGCTTTTGTTTTTTTAGGTTGTTGTCCTCATTGGGGCTTACTCTTGATTGCTAGGAGCAGCAGGCATATATTGAGTGTGTAATCTAGTGATCAATTATCCCTGAAGATTTCACTGTACCCCAGCCAGTCCCTGACTTTGTGTAATAACCCAAAATGTGGGGGAGTATTTTAGCTAGATAGAGTGCCAAGTTCAATACACAAAACTATGTAGGGGAGGTGGCAATTGGGTATACCATCAATACCCAACAGAAAACCTTGACATGTACATTAAATCATCCAGAATAACTGGCAAAGTAGGTAAGTACATAGTACATAGTACATAATGATGCATACAGCCATTGACATTGTAGAGCGAGGGGAAGCCAATGTGGGCCAGGTGTGCATTTGAGGGGAGTTTAGTTATGCTGGCCCCTCTTGGTAGCACTCCCTGGTGGGTTCTTGGAATGACCTTGATGGTTTGAAAGTGGAATGGTGGCCCCAATCCTTAGACTAGCTGCTATTACAGCAGAGAATATAAGGTGGTCCATCTTCCAGCTCCTGGAAAGGGGCAACAAAGCTTAATGTCTAGACTTCTTTAGTGGTAAAGTCTATTAAGATGTTTTATGTGATACTATTGAGGGTAAATTCACTCAATAATAGCACAAATTATCACCAAGGAGCTGATATTTATTATCTAGTAGTGCATCTGTGTATCAGGAATATTGGAAAGCATTGGATGGGGGACCCAAGGCACTTGACGGTCTCTGAAACTCCCTTTCTTGGATGGCACTGGTGGCTGCCAAGCGCAAATGCTTGGCCAAAGTCCAGCTTGCATTGCCATAATAGTGATCAGGCCTTCTTCATGCACCCAAATTCACTTACTGAGCTTGGTGCATGGATAAGTTTGCAGGCAACCTTGTCAGACCCCTCTGCATTTTGAAAATCCCCAATTTGGGCAGCAGTTCCCCCAAATTGAGATTTGGGAAAATGACCTTTTTTGGTTTCCCATTTTGGCAATTTTCCCATGGAGTGGGGAGGGACTGGCTGGCAGGTTCAGGGTCCACAGAAAAGCTATAAAAGGCCTGGCCCAAAGAGCTTAAAATTTAAATTCTTTCTCCAAAGCTGTGATTTTTGGGGCAGTTCCCCCAATCAGGGGAGACTGCTGCAAATGCTTTGAGCTCTTGTTCCCTGGTGAAAGGCTGCAAAGGTCAATATCCTTGCCCTGTTTTTCAGGAATATTCCTGACACTTTGAACCAGGGCACACCTTGGTCACCTCCTAGGAGCAGGAGCGCCACAGGAGGATTTCAGGATAGCTGATTGACTAAAAGAGCTGCAGCATGGCCAGGCAGAGAAAGTAGAATCACCATCCACAAATTCATTGGATTCAAATGGTCAGGAATGCCTTTGCCACCTTTCCTGACAACAACAAAGAAATATTGGCAAATTCAGGATCTAAAAACCTTTCTCCTAATTTGGACTATTTTCCAGGTCCTAGGAATGAACTATTAGTATGTAGTATCTGTCTGCAATTACCTTTGGTTGCTCTGGAATCAAGCCAGGAGGTCATTCACTGGTCCAACACAGGAATCAAACCCGGGTCCTCTCAATTGTCTATGTATCATCTAGATAACATTAGTAGAGCAAATTTGAACTTACCTTTCTCAATAAGCGAGAGGGCTTACTGCAGCCAATCAGAGGTTGTGATGGGGACAGAGCTTTTTGAAACCATATTTGCTTCAAACAATGACAACGTTAAAGAAGCGTTAAGCTCTTTACTTAAAGTTAATCATAATAAGGATTGCTTATCCTCTTCTGGTGTTGTATTTACACACCAGAAGCTTCCCCAAGCTGTTGCTTCTCTAACAGCTGGGGTAAATAACACCTAGCTGTTGGAGAAGGCTCAGCAGGGGCCAGCTATGATATTGTTTTAAAAAAATAGTTTTTTTAAAGATTCAAGTCAAAAACTCCCCCTGCCAAGTTTCTTTCCCCAGTATCCCCAATATTTCCCCAATTCCCCTTTAAAACTACAGTTTAATAGCTCTTGACAGTCTATAAAAGGCACCATTTGTCAGGTTATTTGATTGTTCAGTTAATAAAGTCAATTTACCAACCTAGTTGATTTATCCTTTTGCCTGCTCTCCAAATCCTGAAATCAAACACCATGATGCTACCCAAGTCATCCCAATGGGGACCATTTGGGTATAAATGGTTGGTTTGGTTGCTCCTTGTCCAGTCCCTTACTGCAAGCCTATCTTTTGGAACCAGAGCAGATTCTGGTTCACCCCCTCCCAATTACTTGGACAAGTTGTGGCGCCGAGTGGTACCAGGCATATGGTACACTGCCACCCCACTGTCATCAAATCCCCCAATCACAGAGAAACCACAGGCCATGGGGACCAGTCCGCCCAGCCCTTCTTTATTTCATCCCTTGGCTTCTGTTTTTCTCCTAAGTTATCTTGGAGTTTACTTTCTGTTGGGAAGATTTAATCCCCTTTTGGGTCAATATTGCCTTATTGGAGAATTGTTCCATATGGGGATGGTCTCCCTTCCAATTGGTTCTCTAATCACAGGGTTGAACCCATCCGCGGCCATACACCTTTTGGGTGGTATGTTTCCAAGCGGATGGGTTCCTGACACAAATAGTACATGTAAGTTGGAAATGTTATAGGTGGTGGTAGACCCCTCTCTGGCCAGAAGGAGGGTGGAGGCAATTATTTGATCCAAGTCCAAGTTTTGAACAAGATAAGCAACAAGGCAAGGGTTGCTATTAAGGTTGAAGGCAATGGAAAAATAGGGGGCCATATGTGTCTTCTTGGATAAGAGGATTGGTTACTCCAGGAAATGATGTTCAAGCATTAGATAGAGGTGAAGAACCAGCAATGCTGTGTTGTATAGGGTAACTATGCAGCTTGTAGTCCCTGTAGTGAGGATCATCTTTATTGTGAGCTTCTTTAAATGTGTCTAAAGGAAACAATAAGTTGATTCTAACCATAGGATTGGGTTCATAATAAGCTGGAGGTAAGTCTTAAGGGATAAATAAATGATCTATATCAAGGCACTGGAAATACAGAATATACAGTAACCTTTTAGAAGGGGCTAGAAAAGGCGCACTAAGGTATAGAAAGCACACAGAAAAGATGGCAAGCTAAACTTGAATTTCATTGGAAATCATAATGTAATTTATCATGGTTTTTGGATAAAATATTATGTAATGATGAGATGATTTTCCACCAGGATGGATGAGGCAAAGATTGCTGAGACCATTGGTGGGAAGGAAAATCATAGCTGTATCTTTTAGGGAAATAGCAAACCATCAAAAGCCAAAAGGTAAAGAGTAATTGCCACCCTTGAGATTTGAACCAGAAACAAGTAGAGCCAAAATCATATGAATGCACCCCTTCACTACACTTAATAGTTTACTCAATATTATGTTCTTCTTTTAATTTCATACCCTCTCTTTCTATTTCTGTGGTTGCCTTCCAGTGAAAGAATATCTTATCCATTGTCAGTAAGATATTATACTTATCATAGTAGAAAGACATGTTCTCCTGGGCTGTTGTACCCTCTTTTCTAAATTGTTCCCTATGCAACTCATGATGTGCCTCCTTAATTTCATCCAATGTTCTCTCAGGATAAGTCTTAACAATGTCAAGATCACCCCAAGACTCCTGCAGTGTCATGCTGATGATTTTGCTATGAAAAGCTACAGTGGTTTTCAAAGCTAGGGCGCTAAGCAAAATCAACTCAGGTGCAAAAGAAATAGAAGTGAACCCAAATCTATTGTCAATCATTATAGACTCATTGGTTTTTTATTTGTTTGCATGTGAGCTGATTTTTTAGTGCTACAGCTTTGAAAGCTACTGTACTGTTGTACTTTGATCACCTTGAAGTTTGCCTTTGTAAATTGAAAACAGGATCCATAAAAACTTAAAATGATTGAGGGGAAAGCAACAATCATCATAGATATGATTTTTATCTGACATAGAAATGGCTCTATCTTATACATTTTGGGTAACCTTGGCTGTGAACCTCTACCCTGAGAAATCTGATCTGGGTTCCCAACATATGATCTGGCATGTTAGTGGCATTTAATCAGGATCTTTACTAAAAAATCTTACGGCTCTTAACCCTAAAAACTGATCCAAGTACATTCTAGAAACACCTGAATTTTTTGCAACCATGTACTTCTCATGGCTTGAGGCATTCTGGACTTCATCCACCAAAATCATGTGAGGTATTTGTGTTCCTGATCCTGGCTTCTGGTGGTTCCGACTGGGAACCAGCCTATCACATCAAAATAGGCACCGTTGTCTCAGCTTGAGCCTATGAATAATTGCCAGTTAAATTAATCCTCACAGTTAATTTAACATCTTGAAGACACTGGGCCTCAAAATCTGAATCAGTCGGATTACCCAAGTGGTCCCTCAATTAATACAGTCTGATCGATTCCTGGGCACTCCACCATTATGGTGGTGTTTGGTTATCCCATTTAGTAGTTATCGATTGTCTACCGACCAAGGGATTATATGTACAAGTAAAAATCAGTCAATGAGAATTCACATTCATGGAATTTTTTGGCAACCAATGCTAACATCCTAACCTATGAAAAGTGAGTTTTTTAACTATTTTATTAAAATGGAAATCCAAGTGGGTGTAGTATGGGCACACTTAGATACCCAAGTAAGGCTTCTCAAGAGTTTGGGTTGGCTTTGCATTCTACAAACTGGTATGACGCCTTAAAAGTTGATACAAAGGCTGGCAAGCTTTAACCTTTTAGATTGCCGAAATGAAAGGTCTATCGCTCTCTGTATAAAGAAACATTCTAGTTTTTTGAAAGCCAGATGTGTTTGGCCAAGGATATAATCTGTGCACCTTTAAAAAGAACCCCAAAGTTCAAAGTTGGATTTTAGATCGTGGTGGAAAGCTGACAGATGCATGCCAACCAAAGAGTTCTATAGGTGGCATATCTGCTCAAGAAAAAGAGAAGCAACAAGCAGCTGGCTTCCCAAGCCATAGCGAGTCCTCAGTAATGTAAGCTGTTTACAGATGTCTTTTATACCAAAGCAGTATGTAAATCATGTCCAAACTGCTCTTAAATGAAAATCACTTTGTAGAAAAGCGAGCATTCGAACTAACTGTTGATGAGCCAGGCTTTATAAAGTTTAGTTTGTTACAATTGCGTAAACCTGATTAGTTATTTATGCTTGCTTTAATTTATTGACATTTAGAATTAAATAAAGCAGAAGAGGCTATAGTTTTAGATACAGCAGCTAGTTCATAAAGAATCATCAGAATCCTGATTAGAATTGGTATCAACAGTGCTCAGCAGAACTGCCAAGTTTGAAACCTCATTTGGGCTACTGTCTGCTTCTTGGCTTGGTCTGGTAGCGTATGATTTTGAAAACGCATCCAGTGCTGCGCGAGACCCTTGAAGCTTCTTCTTGTGTACGTCTGACAACTTCGAGCGGACAATCCGTGCCTGTCCAATTCTATTATCCAGGGTGGTTACCAGGAGCCCCAAGTCATTAGAACTTCCGCCTTGTTCCAAGATGGGGTTTAGAAGAGGAAATGTCAAACTCGATAAGCCATAGCCATACAGTGCTTCCTCGAAAGTCTCTAAGGCCTCAAGTACTTTATCAAAAGAATCTATCCAGGCATAAGCAACCATAATATCAATCAGTTAAACCAACAAACTCCCTTCAACGGAACGTACAACTAAAAAGGACGCATTTTTACAAAGACTCAAGCAAAAGCAATCGAACAACAGGAGCATTGATACCAAGTATCTCATTCCTTTCCTAGAAAATTGCTCCCGTAATGAATAAAATTAAATATCCGACTATTCTAAATCGTAGATTAAAAATTCTCATAGGGTCAAGGCAACCATGATTTAAGGCCGGACTGGAGAAGTCAAGGCAATAAAAATATTCTATTCAACCTGGCAAACCAACCGCAACTTTGAGAAAGACTACCAGCAAACCAAAGTTACACTCGGTACAAAACAGCTTCCAAAACAAACCTAGTCGGGAAGTAAAACGTAATGATCCCTCGCTATCTGAGGCTTTAAATAGCATCTATGTAGCCTTAAACCTTCCTAGTCAACATTATAAGCCAGAAGCGTCTCACAAGAAGTTTTAAATCTCAGGGGCTTAAAAAAGGGAACCAGAAAAGAGAAAGAAGTTTGCAACATCAAATGACAAGCTTACTTCAACCGAAAAGATTTAAGCAGGCAACAAGCAAACCACTGATATGAAGAAGTAGCAAAAGTATGCGAGAAAGGGAAACTTTTAAAAGAAAGATAAACTCACCCTGTGCAGCTAGAGGTGTTAGACCGCTACCAGCCACGCTCTGTCTAAATGGGGCATAAATAAGTATGTTCTAAAAAGACATATCGGCTCCAAGGCAAAGCTCACAGGGCCAGTAAAAAACATTACGATTTATCACAAAAGGAGTTGAAGTTCGCCTCGAAACATTCAACCGCATCTATTGCCTGGGTGGTACATTCTATCTGCTCTTGTAAAAAGGTCTGGATGTTTTTATCAAGAGACATAGTATGACGATGCAGGATGAATTCCTTGCTGTGAAGAGTTTAGACCTAAGTGATTCGAGTATCCACAGTGGATCAGAAATCACTTACGAAAATCTTAACTTAATCCTTGACCAGTTTAACATCCTGACTTTACTGGCATGAGCCATCAACTAGGCATAGCATCTCGAATACGGGATCTCGAAAGACGTCATATTGATTTACGCCATCTCAAAAACACTATCTCAAAGTAATAGGAGATATGATATCTCGATTTATGGCATCACAAATAGAAAAAACACCATCTCAACAAGTGCTTAGGTATGATGCTTAAAAAACAAAATTTAAAAGGCCATAGATAGACTAAAAAAGACCCCAGGATTCCAAATGTTTAATAAAATGGGGGCAATCAGTAGCAACAGGGTTGCACAAAGCTCCAAAGTCAATTGATTCAAAATAAGCTCTTTTCAGCTACACTATCTATATGGCATCATTTATACCATGTATCTAAAACAGCTAAATACTAAAGAAAACATAACAGCTGCAAACCTAAAAGAAAATGAAGTAATAAGAGGAAGCATTTATTGAAAGACGGAGAGTATTGGTTGAAAGAGCAACAGAGATGGGCTGAAGATGTTCAAGTTTTTATCATTAAGATAACAGGCAAGGACCAACTTGCAGATCTTAGCATATTTTTCACCGCCTTGTTTTTTTTGGGGGGGAATTCATTATTACTATCCATTCTAGTCTTGAAGAGGTGGGCAGAGATTGCCTACTGAGTTTTGAGGTACACTGTTATCCTATTAAACTTGGGCTTCATAACCTGGACCCAAGTCATGAATTGGTTATGTCATCTTTCAAGAGAAAGAGGTGGTCTTGATCAGACTGTCCTTGAACTTCTTAAAGCAGCTCTAACTAACAAAGACATCATCTTTTCAAATCCTGCTTTCACCCCAGAAAATTTCAATTCATTGAGCCTTAAATTAATCAATAAACAGAGCAAAGACTGCCTGGTTGGCTGTGATGTAGGGATGGTGCATGAGCACATCATACAATGGGTTTACCTTCTATTTCCTCACTAGAGCCAGGGAAGAAAAGTATTCAGGGATCTATTTAGCCTCTTTTCTCCCTTCAGTATTGGCTGGCCCATGCAAATATGAGCATTTTTGAAGCCGGTGGCAGAGTGCCTGCCAAAAGTGAAAATAGTACCCCTGAGAGGAGATTTTGAATACCTTAACAAAAGCATTGGCCTGATCCTGCTCAAAATTAACCACCAGATGAGTGTAATATGGCATACTCTTGATCTTATTTTAGAGGTGTCTTGATTCTCAACTGGAGTGTAAGTAACATTCCCCCTTCCAACCTGGCCAAAATATTAAACCTTATAGTCAACAAGGCCAAACTTCCAAATCATGATGGTACTGGAGTGATCTAGCAATCTTTACTGCAAAGTTATGCCTCTCCCCTGGGCCTCCACTTCAACCCTCACCAAATACTTGGGGATCTCTGCCAAATTACTCCTGAATGTTTATCCAAAGATTTACTGAAGCCCCCATAAAGGGTCCTCACACTATTACTCGTAGAACTATTTTGAAGATGCCTCCACCTACCCACCCACCCAAGAGACACCCCTGGTTAAATATCATGTGCAAGAGCAGCTGGGAGAATTTTTATGTGCGTTTGAGATAGGTTGATTGATTTTAGTTGGGCCAGTCTTTCTATTTGATTCTGTCCATCTGCATCTGGTTAAATTTCCCTGCCTCAAGGAATGCACTCAAATCCTCTCATATCATTGGCTGATATGTTTGGGGTTTCCAACCTCTCACTCCAACCCCGTTTCACCCTTAAATGAAGGCTTGAGCTGTAAAGGAACTTGCTGCATTGACTCTAATATAAAAAAGTTTGAAATATGTTAGTGAAACTGGTTGCTTGGTTTTACTGTTGCTCTAGGATGGGCAACTAAGGTAAGTTCAACTCCCTGGTGATCACCTCCCTGGTGCTTGAAACTATATTAAAGTGATAATTCAACCTTTTAACTGATTGACAACTGGAAGTTGAAACTTTTTTAATTAACAGATCTTGATGTTCTGAAAACTTTTAACCTAAAAAATTAAGCATTACAGCTATGGTATACTAAAGTGACCCCAGAGAGCCCAAAACGCAATAAAACAGTACCTTAATTAATGAGAATATGGAGAAATAAGCAACAATTTCTCATTTCACTATGTAATTTACACTCTTCATTATAAAATTATTTTTGGTTACCATAAAATTAAAATTCCAATAAGACAAAAATAAACACAAACACAACAATAAAATTTGTGCAAAATATGAAGAAATATTAATATTTATTTGATATAGTTTATGTTAGCACAACTATGAATATCATATGTTTTACTAGTAAATTAACGAAAATTAAGGCACTTCATTTGCCTTCAACTATAACTATTCATCTCAAACTTACCATATATAAATAAAATAATCAGTACCAACTAATTAAATCAAAATATAAGCAAGTAAAAACTAAAGCTAAATGATCAAAACTAAAATTTAAAAATTAAAGCTAAAAAAGTTAAAAGTTAAAACCATAGAAGTAAGCAAGTTTACTCTTTGCCCTTCTCCCCCCTTTTCATTTTAGCCCCTTCCAGGAGGGCAGTGGCAATAAGCTCAAGCTGCTGCTTAAGCTCAGAGGCCTTGTATTTGTGCCTAGCTGCACCTGGGATGGCCTTGGTGAAGAGGGTGGAGTGGGTTGTAGGCTTGGTGGGGGGGACATGGCTGGCAAGATCTCTGAGCTTGGAGATGTTTTTTCTTTCTCATACTGCAGGAGGGAGAAGAACTTGTTAAACTTTGGGTGAAGCCCAAATTTGGCCTTAAGATGCTTGTGATAAGCCTCTAGAGCCAAAGTGGTCTTAAGCTCCCTGTTGACAGTCGCCCAGTAAACATTACAACTAGCCTTGGCGCAGGCCTTACCTTGCCTCTGAGTGACAACCTTCCCAATCCACTGGGGCTTGAAGTACTCAAGGAATGGCTTGAACTCCAGATGCTTGGCTATGTAGAGATCCTTTGAGAGAACCTCAAAACCCTGCGCAGTGTGCTCTGGCTTTAAAAAAACCAAGGCACTAAATTGTATCAGCACAAACTTGCAGGTGTCCAAAGTATCCCTCCAGCTTAACCTACTTAGCTCAGCATGGGCCTGCACATTCCAACCAACTGCTTGGTGGTAGTGGAAGTGGAAACCCTGCACCTCCCTGCTAAACAGCTGCTCAAATGCATTGAACTGAGCAGGCTCAAAGTCCATAATACACATGTGAGGCCCTAGAGCTCTGAGCCTTACCTTTTCCTCCAAGTCAAGGGTGGCCTGGTCCTTGTCAGCAGCAGGAGAGTTAGCGCAGGTGTGGGGGGGGGTCTTATTGGCATTGTTGTTGTTGGGGGGGGAAGGAGGGAAAGTTCTCTGAAAAGGATTGAGAGTGTGCAGGTGTAAATGGCCTGGGTGGCCCCATGGAGAAGGGAGAAAGTCAGTGGAATCACCTGGATGTCAATCTGGGCATGAATCATACAGAGCTTCTTGAACATCCCAGGGTAAGTGGCAAAGGTACCATCAACTAGCCAGGTTGAAGCCCTTTTTAATTCCAGCAGGTTCTGCTGGGTGGCATAGCAGATTATGTGGTCTTTGGTGGTGGGCCCATTGTCATGGAGGAGGAAGCGCTCCCCACTTGGAAGCTGCTTGAGCTTGTGGGTGAGCGTAAGCTCTGAGAGGACGTCTGAGGCCTTGGGGGGAGGGAGATTGGTGGCAATACACTTATTGCTTATGAACTTAACCAACTGTTCCTGGTTTGGTACCAACTTAAGATTGTTGGGTTTTAAATGCTGCAGGGCCTTTATAGCCAGATCAGATGCCCAGAGGTGAGAGGATGTGGGGATTACTTGGACAAGGTACCACTTCAGCATCTGAGTAATTAGATGATTGGGGGGCTCACAAGTGTGCTCCCTCTTCTTGGAAGTTACCTGCTTCCAGCCCTTGGTGTTCAGGAGGGCCCCACAAGTCTTATCCTCACAGACAAAGTGCTTGCTTTTTGTTTGGCACTTTTGGTTATTACAGTTGAAGATGCAATTGTCAGCGTAATAGCCAGGGCACCCTTTACTGACATGATGGGGGAAAACAGGGGAAGCGCTTGGGGACTTTAAACTCTCTGTCCACATTACAGATATTGTGGATGGCCAGTGGATCCCAAGCCACATGACCAGAAGCTTTGAACTTCT
The DNA here is from genome assembly GCA_014839935.2 of Entomophthora muscae. Lineage (NCBI taxonomy): Eukaryota > Fungi > Entomophthoromycota > Entomophthoromycetes > Entomophthorales > Entomophthoraceae > Entomophthora > Entomophthora muscae. The sequence goes on along the minus strand of QTSX02001543.1, from coordinate 45,477 downwards.
TGGAGTACTCCTCAGGATCATCTTGGGGGTCAGATGAGGGAGGGGGGAAGTGCCATCAGGAGGGGGAGGGGAAGGGTTCTTTGAGGCCTGCTTGGATGCCTCTTTTTCTTACCAGGAGAAGAGATGGGCTCTTTGGCAGCCTTTGCCTTATTAGTATGGAGCTCCTTGGTGGGCTCAGAGTTGGCCTCTGACTTGTAAAATGAGTGATCAGTGAGAGAGTCATAACTTTTATTTGAGGACTTGGGGGAAAGTTGAAGATGAGGGTGGAGGGGGGAGGAGTGGGAGGGAGATGGGATGGGGGGAGATGTAGTTGGAGACTTTGCCTTTGCAGGCTTCTTGACACACTTGGGAGTGAAGGCAGTTTTTTTTGAGCCCTTGGAGGCTTGGTGCTTGGTAGGCTGGTTTGATTTAGATGATCTTGGCTAAAGAAAAGTTTAGTTTTGTAAATAAAATGATTGAGAAGATATTTCAAACACAAAGAGATAAAGCAAAGCAAAATTTAAATAAAAAGTAAGCAAATAAAGTTTTATTTACCAAGAGAAAAACATAACAAAGTAAATAGAGGCAAAATAGAAACTCAAAGTGTAGATATAAAGGTTAAAACATAGAAAATAAGTGAATTTATGATGAAGCATCAAAGATGTTAGGTTCAGCATAACATCTTAGTGCTAAATTAATGTAAAAGTATAATTAAAAATAAAAAATATATAAAAATTATATGGAGAGTAGCAGGAAAAGTAGTACATTATAATTGCAAAAAAATTATTATGTGGAATTTTTTATTGGGAGTTGAAAATTCAAAACATAGTAAATTGTCAAGTTTGGCACTGTCAATCAGCTGGGAAAAGCTGAATTCTCACTGTCAAGTATTCCAGAGCCAAGTAGAAAAATCAAATTTACTATGTTTTTACATATAAAACTTGCTTAAATTTAAAATGGGTTGGAAAGTTAACTCAAAAGCAAGGCAGTTTCATATACTCAAAAATAAAAAATAACATAATTTAAAAAATAAATGATTAGGAAGGTGTTTATTAGTGATTAAGGTATGCTGTGAGGAGCTGGGAGTGAATTATTTACCATAGTGTTGGTTACAATGTTAAGAAGCTCTCTGTATTAATCCTGTTGCAGATCCTGAATGTATTAGACATTAAGTCATCCACTTAGGGATTGAGCAACAAAACAATTGTGCAATTGCTTCCTCTCCACATGGTTTTAATAAGGATAACTACTTTTAAAACACTCATAAAACAGGTGTTTCAGTTGTCTAATGAATGCGCTTCAGACACGGGCTTTACTTCCCAGGTTAATTATAGAACAACGTAGATGAGGCCACATACCTCCATAAGGAAAGCCATGTGAAGCCAGTTGTTTCATTGCGCGGGGGTTTCTACTGTGTCTGCCCACTCTCCTCCATTAGGAAAGTCCTATTGTCTGTGCCACCATTCCCCTGGTGGAAATTCCCCTGCCTCCTACTATATAACTGCAGTACTATCATAATAAATACCAGTTTGTTGTTATATCCTTATATTCTTCTGTCCTACCAAAGGCTGTCACTATACCATCTACAGGTATAGTATTAAGAATTAGGTTTCTGACTATCTGTTTGTAGAAAATAGCACCCTATACTTCTACAAATATGACATAGCACTCATATCTTACCACACCACCAGCTCCCACCTCTGCAGTCTTGTCTATGAGTAGGGAGAAATGCCCCTGGATTAGCCTTCTGCCACTGCTTCCCCCTATCACCAGGCACTGGCCTTCACTGCTGCCAACACCCATGCTGGGGAAAGAGCAGGTGCTCCCTATGGACTGCCCACCCTCAGTCAATTCATGCCGGAACACCAGCGTCCCCAAGCCATTGTTTTTGGCTAACCCTTGATCCTGCAAGCCCCTGCCCCTTTGGAGATGAATGCCAACTCCTCTCCTTCTGAGGATGCCATCTGTAGTGCATTTTGCCATGGAATCTGGTGCTGCTGGCAATGGTGCTTGCTCTGAACATCTGGCTATTCAGCAACCTTCTGCTGATAACTCCTTGGTTTGTTTTCAGAATCTCTCCCAGGTCAACCCTGACCAGCTCTGCTGTGACCTACGCACTGTTGAGCATATCAAAGACTATTTACAACAGTTCACTCACCCTGCTGTATGCCATAACTAAATGCACCTGGGTCACATCCAAAGCCTAGTGCATGGCCAGGGAATACTGGTGTTCAACCAACAGATGTTTCTCCAGGTCCTTTACTCTGAGCTTGGAAATACTTTCACCACCGTGAATCAATACCTTGCTTAAGTTACCAATGCCCAGAATAACATTCTGCACTGGGTGGAAGCCGTTGAGAGGGGAATAGACAAGCTAGTTCCAGCGCATATGGTACAGACCCTTTTCTATCAGGGTGTAGATTCCAATTGGATTATTGTGGTTACAAACCAAGTGCTTGAGACTGGCCCCATGGTTCAAAGCCTGACTCATGAGGTGGAAGTTTTGAGTTGTTGCCTTACCACCATTCCCTCATTCAACCCCATGCCTGCCGCTATGAACAACTCCCCCTCCAGCAACCTTCTTGGCTGTGATATCCTTGAACTTTTTAATCACTACAATAAGATGCAGGCGGAACTGGTCCAACAAAGTGCTGATCTTGCTTTTCTGTTCAATGGCTATCACACTGTGTCAGAGCTCCAGGATTGTCTCAAACTTTGACAATCACATGATAGAGCTATAGCTAGACCCAAGCCAGGAAGGACAAGGAGGTGATAGCCTTGCTCCAAGCTGAGATTACCACCCATGAAAAGCACATTACTTCTCTGGAAAACAACTTGGATATCACCTGCCAAGAGAACAAGGTCTATCAATATGAACTGAACAAGTAGCAACTGCTTCTGGCGCCTTCCAGAGCCAATTGGATAAGATGAACAGTAAGATTATGGCTGCCAACTTACAGGCTATGTCCATCAACTCCAAGAGTCTCCACAGTCCACTAAGGTCCTCCAGCCCTGAGTTCTATCATAGCTACAGAAGCAATGATGGCCACACTTGGTTGGCTCCCAACACTGTAAAAGTATCGGAACCTGTATTGGAGTCTGAGGACAACGTCCTGATCACTCCTGAAGCTTCTGGAGCTGCTCAAGACAGAGAAGACAAAGACAAAGCTCAGCAAGAGGAGAACCGCCAACGTGCCTCTAAGGCTAGGTTTGCTGCCTCTACCCTCAGCTGTTCCTGTCTCACCCGCTCCCCAGTGAGGATCACTCCTACTCCCATCCAACATGGCTCCAACAACTTCAAGCCTGTCAATCTCCCCAAGTTTGACCGCAAGAGTAATGTGGCCATGTTCTTACGCCTATACCAAAACTCCATGTATATTGCTGACAAAGCAATGAGGGATTCCAAAATCATCAACTGTTTGGATGCTGAGACTCAAACCATTATCTTGCCACGCCTCCCTGAGAATGGCTGGACTTTTGCCAACATCTCCAGAGTCTTGACAAAAGAATTTGATAGCCAAGAAGCAGTCCTTGGTTGCAAGATGGACTTTGCTGACACCAAGTTAAAGGTTGGGGAAACCCTAGAAGACTTTACTTCTAGGTTCTACCTTGAAGCTCAAACCCTGCCGTCCATGAGCGCTGCATGGTTTATTAATGTGCAGCCAGCACTTCTCAATGCTGTACTTGTCAACTGGGAGCTATTCCTGGCTCTTAAGTTGGGAATTTATAACGCTTGCACTATACCAGACCTGATTTTCCTATTATGTACCTACAAGGAGGAGTTTGAGGTCCCTCTCCCCAAAGGCTGCCCCCACCAGCAAGCTGAGTATAGACCCTGCGTGGCTGTGGAGATGTCCAAGCCTTCTAACAAGGTTGGACCCGCTCCAGCCAACAACACTCCCTGTACTTGCTTCAAATGTGGTATTAATGATCACTTCTCTTGGGAATGTAAATGCCCCTGCCAAAAGGTCCACCATTTATGCATGGAGAATGCTGAGGAGGGCTACACCAAGGACGCTGATATTGAGGAGGACAATGAGGATCAGTCAAAAAACTACTAAGCATCCAGGACAAGGAGAAATCATTGGCTGCCTTTGTAATTTTGACACCCTCATCTCCCCCCATACCGCTGACCCCTAAAAAACCTGCTCAGAGGCCTGCAGCTTTACCATCCTCCGAGGCCAAACCTAAGGATGAACCCTCTCTGATTAAATTTGAATCCCAACCAATACACAAGGATGCTGAATCTGAAGGAGTTCAAGAGAACCTTTTACATTAAGTCCTCACTGTTAAAACATGAACTCATTGGAATACACTTTGCCCTGAGGTGGTTATCCCCCAAATAGCTCAGAGAACAGTGTCCTTATCCCATGCCAAATAACTGGCTCAACCAGGTGTTGAAGTCACCCATGAGGAGGACAGCACTAAACAACTGGATAAGCTGCTCTGTACAGTAAACATATCAGCACCTCTAGAGTCTCTCAAGGAAGCAAGCCAAGCTGTAGGAGCTGCCATGGCTACCTTCCTGGAGAGGTTCAAGGGACTGAGAATACATCAGGTCTCCAAGATTGAGGAGATCAGAGAGGACCACCAAGATTTTACCTTTATCAACCTGGTTGTGAACAAAACCCATATCTGGGCCATACTGAATACTGGTGCTCCTGGGAACATTATATCCTGATGGCTGGTTAAAAAGCTTAAACTGGCACTGGACCTAGCCTATCATGAACAGTTTGGTACTTCTGGGCCACTGACCACTGGAGCAAAAGGATCCTATTCTTCTTTATATATTTGCTTTGGAAAGCTAATGGTCACTGCTCCTGCTATAGTTCTGGAAAACAACAGCTACAACATTCTTATTGGGACTAGCTTAATGGTCCAGTATGGCACTGTGTCAGGAATAAAGTATGGAAATAAGATTCCATGAGCCACCAGAACAGCAAACCATTGACTACTTCAATTATCTTATAAGTCATCCAAGAAGATCCAGAAAGAGACAAAACAAGACAATTCAAAAGACAAGAATAGGAGTGAAAAACCATAAGATTTATTGAAGCACCATAAGGAGAATGATAGATAAGGGTTAAGAGAAAGGGAAAGGTAATTTATACTCATCAATTCTTGAATGAGAGGATCAATTATGCTACAAGAGGGATATAGCATTTCAAAGGTATATTAGAACATGTAACAGTGGTTTAATAATGGCACCAATAGATTTCTCTTGGTCTCAGCTTTCAGGAATGCCTTTAAACGTTGAGATTGGTTCTCTAGCCGCAGAGATATGATTTTTTGAGGATCAGAAATTATGTGCAAGAAGACAGATAGTTCAAAAGGTAATTGGACTACAAAAGCACTCAGAAATGGCACAATTGAATCAAGTTAAATAAAACCTATTTAACATCAAGTTTGAATATGATAAAATCAAGTAAATTAATATAAAATGTTATCAGGATTCTGAATCCTGACACACTGTGAACAACCATGGAGACCATACATTTGGGATTTTGGGCCACTCTATACCCATGTTCTACCATGGCAACCACCCTTCTGACCTGCCCTTACCCTGTTTGCACTACATCAACCTAGAGTACACATATAAAGAACTGTCAGTTGCCTATACACTGTGTAGTATGAAGATCAAGGCGCTACCTCTATTGGTTGGGAAAGCAAAAGGAATCCCAGTCTACACCTCCTGTAATGTTACTATCCCACCTGGCTCTCAGGTGATTCACAACACAGGCTTCTTGCTGGCTCTACTGTCTGGTACCCATGGAGAAATCTTTGGCATCCCTAATGCCTCCAGACTAGAACCATGGGTTGCACCAGGCATCCTCATGCCAAGTGAGAAGGAAGTGCTCATACTCTTGGTCAACATGAGACATAAAGCCATGGTTGTCTCCAAGCACCAGCTTATGGATTATATACAACTGGAAGAGCATGGCAACCTTCAGGAGACTTCCCCCCTTTGCAGCCTTCTCTGAACTAGGCCTACCCTGCAAACAACCACTGGTGCTAGCAATAATAAGCTGCAACTCCCTATCTGGCCTCTCTGAAGAGCAAAAGAATCAAGTCATGGATCTCTTTGCTCAGTACAAGAATGTGTTTGCCAAGTATGATTATGATCTGGGAAAGGCTGCCAATGTTGCCCACCATATCAACACCCAAGGAAGTCCACCTATCCTTCCAGAGCTATATGGTGTAGTCAAGCCAATAATGCTGTAGCCAACAAGGAGCTCCAGAAACTATTGGGATCTGGCTTAATGGTCCCCAGTAAAGGCTTTTGGGCTTCCCCTCTCCTGATTTTCAAAAAGAAGAATGGCAGCAACCATGTGGTGATCAACTATTGCCAGCTGAATGCTGTTACCAAGAAGGATTTGTACCTCTCCCCCATATTGAAAACAATTGGACCAACTGGGTGGCGCCAAGTTTTTTAGTGCCATAGACCTTATCAGTGGGTACTGGCAGATTGATCTACCCCCTCTGATCAAGAGAAATGTGCAATCATCACTGACCAAGGGCTTTTCCAACCCACAAGGATGCCCCAAGGTATGTCCAATGCTCTGGCTACCTTATAATGGGCTATGGATGCGGTGATGGGTGACCTCAAACTCACCAGGGTTCTGGTCTACCTGGATGACATTAATGTGTTCTCCCAAACTTTTAATGATTATCTGCAGCACTTGGGAGAAGTCTTCCAGAGGTTACAAGCAGCTAAACTCAAGCTCAAGCCATGCAAGTAGAACTTCTTCAAGGAGCATCTTGAATTCCTGGGATTCATCATTAGTCAAGATGGACTCCAGCCTATACCTATGAAGGTGGAAGCTATTGAGAAGATGCAGATCCTGGCTAATAAGCGGTACATGCAGGTCTTCCTGGGGATGATTGGGTACTATCAACGCTTCATCCCTAACTTTGCATCCCTGGGTGACCCTCTTATTCAGCTACATTAAGCTGATAAAGAATTCTTCTGGAGCCCAGCATGTCAATCTGCCTTCAATGCTCTCAAAAAAACACTGACTGCAGCCCCTGTACTAGCCTAACCTGACTTTGCCAAGCTGTTTGTGGTTCATACAGATGCTAGCCTGACTGCAATTGGGGGTGTCCTCTCCCAGATAGACTCTGAAGGACTTGAACACCCTGTGGGATACTGCTTGCGTACACTTAATGTCCACAAGAGAAAATACACTGTCACCAAAAAAGAGTGCCTGGCTGTGATATACTCATATCAACAATTCAGAGTGTATCTCCAGTAGAGTAAATTTCACGGTTGTAACAGACCATGCCTCCCTGCAATGACTGAAGACCCTCAAGGATCCCAAAGGGCGTCTAGCACATTGGGCAATTAAACTTCAGGCTTATGACTACAAAATCATTCATTGAGCCAGAGCAGCCCACCAGAATACTGACTGCCTCTCCCGCCTTCCTACTGTTGCCTTAGTATCCCCCATGGCTGACATTCTCTATGACAAGCTTATGGAGGATCTTTCTTTGTGGGGGGAGGAGCTGGTAGAGATACAGAGAGCCCTCAAGAAGCTAGCTGTTGATACCAAGGTCTCTAAGGGACAGCTCCTGAAGCTTTATAGAGACTCGTGGTTACCTTAAATACGCCCATCCCTATGCATGGAATCAGTGGTGGCCACTCACAAGACTACTGATCATGGTGGTATACAGAAGACATTAGCCCTGTTACAGCAGCACTGCTGCTGGGAAGGAATGTACACTGATGTAGTAGATACGCTATCACCTGTCATGACTGCAACATTGAGAGACCAAAGGTAGCCAAGTTCCAGCACATACTAGTCCAACCAGGGTTTGCCTTTCATACAGTGGCTATTGACATAGTGGTCCCCCTGCCAGTTACCAACAGTTGTAACAAGTTCATCATTGTGGCTGTTGATCATCTGATTAAATGGGTAGAAGCCAAGGGAATTCTCAACTAATCTGCACTGGTGACAGCCACATTCATCCTGGAGAATATCATATACAAACATGGTTGCCCCCAGATTCTGCTGACAGACAATGGTACCAATTTAACCAGTTATATCATCCCCCCGCCTCAACCAACTGATGGGGATTTGTGGGACACTATCCACCCCTTATCACCCACAGACAAATGGCATGGTAGAGGGCACTCATGGAAGCCTGATCCAGATACTCCAGAAGCTCAGTCATCAACATGAGACTGAATGGGATATCTTCTTGCCTTCTTCCACCTTTGCATATAACATTAGATAGCAATGTGCTACTGGCATACCACTCTTCCAACTGCTTTATGGCTGGCAACCATGACTTCCCCCTTTACTATATTTCTTGGTAAAGCCTAGCCTGGCTGTGTCCCCAGAGGCATACCTCAACATTCTTGCTCATTTCTTATTTGCTTGCAATCAAAGGCCTACACTGTAAACCTAAACCATAAGCTGTAGGACCTACAACAAGCTGCATCCAAATGCTCCGTCCTACCCATCTACCTAGTAGAAGACTCAGTCTACTTCTTCAGTAATAGAGGGTATGGGCATGAATCCAAACTTGCCTCCCTTTGGCAAGGCCCAGTTCAAGTTATCCAGAAGACTGGCCCCAACTCCTACACCTTTAAGGAGCCCCATTCCAGGCAATCAATTACTAGAGTATACACTCAGTATATGTGTGCTGCTCCTAGTGATCAAGAGTAAGCCCCAATAAGGACAACAACCCGAAAAAACAAAAGCTTAATTAAAATATTCCATGGATTGCTGTCCTGTTTAAAATAGTGGTGCACCAAAGCTTGAGGAATAAGAATGAAGGAACAAGGTGTTTATTGGGGACTGACAAGACTCTTCCAATATCTCATCAACTGTTCCACCACCTGAATGACAGCCAGGAAACACAAAGGGTTACCTACAGACACACAAAGTGGATGACCAAGGATTGGGCAACAAACCCTCACCAAACAAGACACACAATTGACCCCAATGCCCACAGGAAAGGCAACCCTCAAGAAGATACAGTCCCACAAAAGACTCTCACAAAGGGCATACTCTACTGGGACCTGACCACCCACCCCGTAGAATACAGACAAAGCCCACTCAAGGAAGACTCCCATGTTCTCCTCCTGCTTAGTATCACAGTGGTTGGTACCTCAAAGAACAAGGTTGCCAGCCATCACCATTGGGACCAGATGAGCAGTACCCCCACTGTGTACAACTTCAGCACTTCATGGAAGGCTTGCCAAAGAAGCTGCTCAAAGTTGTCAGAGGTTTTCCAACTGATTGACTGAGCCTCTGTAATCTCAGGTGTTGCCCAAGCGCAAAGAACTGACTTCACTATGCTGGATACTGTCCCCTGTTGCAAGACTGAGAGGTCTTGACCCTCAAATTGGAATTCCTTCAACTGAGCCTTCAAGTATTCTTCCGCTGCCCACATGGAGAACTGCCAATGGATGCTGTTACCCTTTTGAAACCCAGTTCCTGTCACCTCTCTGGGCTTGCTCAATGCTAGAAACAGCGCAGAAAACAATGGGTCTGTCCCCACTATATCCAGCTGAGGCACCAGTAGCTGATCTAGCTGAACCCTCAAGTCCAGATAGCTGCTGTCCACATCATGCAGGACTATCTGCTTCTCTGCCGCCTTCACCACCTCCACTGGCCTGGTATGCTTGCATCTCTTTGGAATTACCACTTGAACCTTCTTCAAGGCTCTTCTTGGAACTCTTCCAGAGCAACTGTTCACCATAGCCGCCATCTTGAGGCGCCTGCCTATTTTAAACCTGTTGTATAATCCAGTGGAGGGAAATGTTGCAGATTCTGAATGGATTAGACATTAAGTTGTCCACTTAGGGATTAAGCAACAAAACAATTGCGCAATTGCTTCATCTCAACATGTTTTTAATAAAGATAACTACGTTTAAAACGCTCATAAAACAGGTGTTCAAGTTGTCTATCAAATGTGCTTCAGACACAGGCTTTACTTCCAAGGTTAATTATAGAACAACGTGGATAAGGCCACATATCTCCATAAGGAAAGCCGTGTGAAGCTAGTAGTTTCATTGCATGGGGGTTTCTACTGTGTCTGCCCACTATCCTTCATTAGGAAAGCCCTTTTGTCGGTTTCTCCTTTCCCCTGGTGGAAATCCCCCACCTTATACTATATAAATATCTCACTATACAATAAGCACTAGTTTTGTCATAGTACCTTATATTCTTCTGTACTATCTAAAGGCTGCTACTATACCATCTACAGGTATATTATTAAGAAATATGTTCCTGACTAACTTTTTGTAGAAATTAGCACCCTTTACTGCTACAATTACAACAAATCTCAAAGTTAAAGTGTCAAGTAGATGGGTGTCAAGTGGCGCTCATAGTGCATCACTTATTAATTTAACCTTAACTCCAAGCCTTTGATTAGTTAAATCCAAAACCAATTGTGTGGCAAGTGGATAGAGTCAAGCAGAGGGGAAGTCATGTTTCCATTTTTTATAAATTAAATATAAAATCTCTTAATAAATTGGGCTTAATTTATGTGACACCACTTAATCCACAACCCCAGAAATGACATAATGTAAAACAAGTGGGGTATTTGATTAATGTCTATACCACTAAATCTAGTATAGTGGTGTCTGGGAGCTTAATCAACAAATATAGACACTAATAATAAGATATAATAGTAGATAAGAACATTTATATAAACACATAAGTGTTTTATTAATAAAATTGTGATTTGGCTTTAAAAGTGTTGCACCTGCCCCTTTTTCTTTTAGAGTGTCAAACACAGGGTTTTTCATTTCTATTATTAAATTTACTTATAAATTATCCCTTGAATCTGTTTTTTAGCTAACTTATTTATTAAACAGAGTCAAATTTGAGTAAATTTAATCTCATATTTTGGTTTCAACCCTCTAAATTACTAGTAAAAATTGGCTTAAAATCAGTTAAGCCAAAAATACTAATAGATTTGCATATGTGGCACTTGACTCCCTGGTACTCAATAATTTGTCAAGTATCAGGGAGTTGATCACCAGGGAGTCAAACTTACTACAGTTGCTGCTCCCACAATATTGACAAAGATATACCTAGTGAATGCACTGTATTTGAAGGACTGGTCATGCCTAAAGCATGCACCAAGATAAATCAATACAGTTGCTCTCTCCAACCACAAAAAAACACATAACCATCTATCACAGGAAAAATTACCAACACCAAGTACATTAGTATCAACAAGTTCTTTGGTAAAATTAAAGAAAATATCATCAACTGGCTGGACCATTCAGCCGCTAAACTCCATGCCAGCCGCATTTGCCACAAAAAATGAGTCCAAGAAGCCAGCAAGCGCCTGCAGGAGGCTGTGGCTAACTGGTTTGCCACTTGGGTTAGCTCTCAAACTAACAACCAGATCAATAACTGGAAAGTTTTCAAAGCAGACATCATCCACAACTTTTGCGTCACTGAATCCCTCCAAGACATTGCAATACAGCTCAGCAATCTTCCTCAGAAGACCACTATCACAGCTTACACCAATGAATTTGAAGAAATACATTGAAAAATCCAAAAACCAGCATAAGCTGACAACATACACACTAGAGAATTATTAATAAATAGAATCTAGCCCTCAGTTGCTGCCCTCATTCATCCAGAGGCCAACACCTCCATGCCCACGCTCATTGCAGAAGCCAAGCCTGTAGAAAAACGCACAAACATGGAATATGCGCATGCAACAGCAACTGCTTCTCCAACAGCAATGGCAGAGAAAATTACAATGGCAACAAACGACAAAACACCAATCATAGCAAAAGAAGCTCCAATCAAAACAATGGCAATTGCAGCCAGGGCGCAAACTGCTCCTGTCCCAAGAAAGAGGACACCGCCAAAGTAAATAATACTGAAATAGTAACCCACTATGATTATAACCCCACATTCTCTGACCTCAAAGGTCTTGAAACAGAAGAACAGTGAAAAGAGGAGGGGTAACAGGCTTAAGTGCCCCTTTCTTCCCCCAAACTGACAAGAAAGTGTACCAGGGCACAAATTTTACTTCTCACATCCCACATGTCCCGCAATCTTGTATCTTTAAGAACTTAAAAATTAAATATTTATCACAACTTCTTGTCTAACCATACAGTTATTAATCACATACATATAAAATTTTATTCAACTCTGGTGTATAAAACACCATGTGTTGTATTTGTAGTAGTATAGGGTGCTATTTTCTACAAACAGTTAGTCAGAATCCTAACTCTTAATACTATACCTGTATATGATACAGTGACAGCCTTTGGAAGGACAGAAGAATATAATAATATAATAAAAAGCTGATATTTATTATTATAGTGCTACAGTTATATAGTAGGAGATGGGGGAATTTCCACCAGGGGAATGGTGGCACAGACAGAAGGCCTTTCCTAAAGGAGGAGAGTGGGGAGGTGCAGTAGAAAGAGCCACACAAGAGAACAACTGGTTTCATGCGCCTTGCCTAATAGAAGCAAGTGTAAATATATAAGTTGTCCTATTTATAACCTTGGAAGTAAAGCCTGCACCTGATGTGCATTCAAAAAGTGCTTCAAACGCCCGTTTTAAAGGCGTTTAAACGTAACTAACCCTGTCAAAACCAGGGTGAGATAAAGCAATTGCACAATTGTTTTGTTGCTCAATCCCTAAGTGGGCATCTTATTGTCTAATCTATTTAAATCTGCAACAATTCCCTCCACTGAATTAGACAACAGGGTTACAAAGAGCTTGGCGTCTCTTGTTTGGTGGGGGTTTGTTGCCCAATCCTTGGTCATCCACTTTGTGTGTCTATAGGTAACCCTTTGTGTTTCCTGGCTGTCATTCAGGTGGTGGAACAGTTGATGAGATATTGGAAGAGTCTTGTCAGTCCCCAATAAACACCTTGTTCCTTCATTCTTATTCCTCAAGCTTTGGTGCACCACTGTTTTAAACAGGACAACAACCCATGGAATTTTTTAATTAAGCTTTTGTTTTTTTGGGTTGTTGTCCTCATTGGGGCTTACTCTTGGTCACTAGGAGCAGCACACATATACTGAGTGTATACTCTAGTAATTGATTGCCTGGAATGGGGATCCTTAAAGGTGTAGGAGTTGGGGCCAGTCTTCTGGATAACTTGAACTGGGCCTTGCCAAAGGGAGGCAAGTTTGGATTCATGTCTGTACCCTCTATTACTGAAGAAGTAGACTGAGTCTTCTACTAGGTAGATGGGTAGGACGGGGCATTTGGATGCAGCTTGTTGTAGGTCCTACAGCTTATGGTTTAGGTTTACAGTGTAGGCCTTTGATTGCAAGCAAATAAGAAATGAGCAAGATTGTTGAGGTATGCCTCTGGGGACACAGCCAGGCTAGGCTTTACCAAGGAATATAGTAAAGGGGGAAGTCATGGTTGCCAGCCATAAAGCAGTTGGAAGAGTGGTATGCCAGTGGCACATTGCTATCTAATGTTATATGCAAAGGTGGAAGAAGGCATGAAGGTATCCCATTCAGTCTCATGTTGGTGACTAAGCTTCCAGAGTATCTGGACCAGGCTTCCATTAGTGCGCTCTACCATTCCATTTGTCTGTGGGTGATAAGGGGTGGATAGTGTCCCACAAATCCCCATCAGTTGGTTGAGGCAGGGGATGATATAACTGGTGAAATTGATACCATTGTCTGTCAGCAGAATCTGGGGGCAACCATGTTTGTATATGATATTCTCCAGGATGAAAGTGGCTGTCACCAGTGAAGATTGGTTGGGAATTGCCTTGGCCTTTACTCATTTAATCAGATGATCAACAGCCACAATGATGAACTGGTTGCATCTGTTGGTAACTGGCAAGGGCCCCACTATGTCAATGGCTACTGTGTGGAAGGAAAACCCAGGGCATACAAGCCTGTGTTGGAACTTGGCAAACTTTTGTCTCTCAGTGTTGCAGTCATGACAGGTGGCTAGCGTATCTACTACATCAGTGTGCATTCCTTCCCAGCAGCAGTGCTGCTGTAACAGGGCTAATGTCTTCTGTATACCACCATGATCAGTAGTCTTGTGAGTGGCCACCACTGAGTCCATGCATAGGGATGTGTGTATGTAAGGTAACCAAGAGTCTCCACAAAGCTTCAGGAGCTGTCCCTTAGAGACCTTAGTATCAACAGCTAGCTTCTTGAGAGCTCTCTGTATCTCAACTGGCTCCCCCCACAAAGAAAGATCCTCCATAAGCTTGCCATAGAGAATGTCAGCCATGGGAGATACTAAGGCAACAGTAGGAAGACGGGAGAGACAGTCAGCATTCTGGTGGGCTGCTCTGGCTTGATGAATGATTTCATAGCCATAGGCCTGAAGTTTAATGGCCCAACGTGCTAGACACTCTTTGGGATCCTCAAGAATCTTCAGCCATTGCAGGGAGGCATGTTCTGTTACAACTATGAAATTTACCTCATGGAGATACACTCTGAATTCTTGATATGAGTATATCATAGCCAGATACTTGTGTTTGATGACAGTATAATTCCTCTCATTAACATTAAGCGCACACTTGCAGTATTCAACAGGATGCTTGAGTCCTTCAGAGTCCAGTTGGGAGAGAACACCCCCAATTGCAGTCAGGCTATCATCTGTATGAACTACAAACAGCTTGGCAAAGTCAGGGTAGGTTAGTACAGGGGTGGCAGTCAGTGTTCTCTTGAAAGTGTTGAATGCAGATTAAGACTAGGCTCCAGAAGAATTCCTTATCAGCTCAGAGAAGCTGAAGAGGGGGGTTGCCCAGGGATGCAAAGTTGGGGATGAAGCAGTGGTAGTACTCAATCATCCCAGGGAAGAATTGTATGTCACATTTATTAGCTGGACTCTTCATCTTCATAATAGCTTCCAACATTGGAGGTACAGGCTGGAGTCCATATTGACTAATGATGAATTCCAAGAACTCAAGATGCTCCTTGAAGAAGTTGCACTTGCATGGCTTGAGCTTGATATTAGCTGCAAGTAACCTCTGAAAGACTTCCTCCAAGTGCTGCAGATGATCATTAAAGGTCCAGGAGAACACATTAATGTCATCCATATAGACCAGAACACTGGTGAGTTTGAGGTCACTTATCACCTCATCCATAGCCTGTTAAAAGGTAGCCAAAGCATTGGACTGACCTTGGGGCATCCTTGTTGTTGAAACAGCAGGCTCAACCCGCCAGCAAGGTTCCAAGCCTGCGGGTTTGTGACCTGCAATCCAATTACCTGGCCACTTGAAGCCAGACTAGCAAGTCAACTTGAATTTACAAATCCAACAACACAAACAGATGATCTCTTAAGATGGATACCTCAATTTGGCGCTTGACTCATTATCAGGATCAAGCCACCCCCTTCACCATCCAGCTGTGTGATCAACACAATCATGTTCCTGTTATCATTGATTCACAATGACTATATAATCACTATCTCTCAATAAAGATTATTATCTAGTTTCTAAAAAAAATTCCCCTTGTAACTCTGCTAAAACAGCACAGTTACAACATTATGGGTTGGAATTGCCCTTGATCAGTGATAATTGCACATTTCTCTTGATTGACAGGGGTAGGTCAATCTGCCAGTATCCGCTGATAAAATCCATGGCACTGAAGAACTTGGCGCCTCCTAGGAGGTCTAAGGTATTGTCAATGCAAGAGAGGGGGTATGAATCCTTCTTGGTAACAGCATTCAGTTGGTGGTAGTCAATCACCACTTGGTTGCTGCCATTTTTTTGACAATCAAGAGAGGGCAGCCCAAGAGCTTTTACTGGGGACCAGTAAACCAGATCCCAATAGTTTCTGGAGCTCTTTATTGGCTACAGCATTATTGGCTTGACTACACCATATAGCTCTGGAAGGATAGGTGGACTTCCTTGGGTGTTGATATGGTGGGCAACATTGGCAGCCTTTCCCAGATCATAATCATACTTGGCAAACACATTCTTGTACTGAGCAAAGAGATCCATGACTTGATTCTTTTGCTCTTCAGAGAGGCCAGATAGGGAGTTGCAGCTTATTATTGCTAGCATCAGTGGTTGTTTGCAGGGTAGGCCTAGTTCAGAGAAGGCTGCAAAGGGGGGAAGTCTCCTGAAGGTTGCCATGCTCTTCCAGTTGTATATAATCCATAAGCTGGTGCTTGGAGACAACCATGGCTTTATGTCTCATGTTGACCAAGAGTATGAGCACTTCCTTCTCACTTGGCATGAGGATGCCTGGTGCAACCCATGGTTCTAGTCTGGAGGCATTAGGGATGCCAAAGATTTCTCCATGGGTACCAGACAGTAGAGCCAGCAAGAAGCCTGTGTTGTGAATCACCTGAGAGCCAGGTGGGATAGTAACATTACAGGAGGTGTAGACTGGGATTCCTTTTGCTTTCCCAACCAATAGAGGTAGCGCCTTGATCTTCATACTACACAGTGTATAGGCAACTGACAGTTCTTTATATGTGTACTCTAGGTTGATGTAGTGCAAACAGGGTAAGGGCAGGTCAGAAGGGTGGTTGCCATGGTAGAACATGGGTATAGAGTGGCCCAAAATCCCAAATGTATGGTCTCCATGGTTGTTCACAGTGTGTCAGGATTCAGAATCCTGATAACATTTTATATTAATTTACTTGATTTTATCATATTCAAACTTGATGTTAAATAGGTTTTATTTAACTTGATTCAATTGTGCCATTTCTGAGTGCTTTTGTAGTCCAATTACCTTTTGAACTATCTGTCTTCTTGCACATAATTTCTGATCCTCAAAAAATCATATCTCTGCGGCTAGAGAACCAATCTCAACGTTTAAAGGCATTCCTGAAAGCTGAGACCAAGAGAAATCTATTGGTGCCATTATTAAACCACTGTTACATGTTATAATACACCTTTGAAGTGCTATATCCCTCTTGTAGCATGATTGATCCTCTCATTCAAGAATTGATGAGTATAAATTACCTTTCCCTTTCTCTTAACCCTTATCTATCATTCTCCTTATGGTGCTTCAATAAATCTTATGATTTTTCACTCCTATCCTTGTCTTTTGAATTGTCTTGGCTTGTCTCTTTCTGGATCTTCTTGGATGACTTATAAGATAATTGGAGTAGTCAATGGTTTGAAGTTCTGGTGGCTCATGGAATCTTATTTCCATACTTCATTCCTGACACAGTGCCATACTGGACCGTTAAGCTAGTCCCTATAAGAATATCATAGCTGTTGATTTCCAGGACTATAGCAGGAGAAGTGACCATTAGCTTTCCAAAGCAAAGAGGGAGAGAAGAGTAGGCTCCTTTTGCTCTAGTGATCAGTGGCCCAGCAGTACCAAACTCTTCATGGTAGGCCAAGTCCAGTGCCAGCTTAAGCTTCTTAACCAGCCAAGAGGATATAATGTTCCCAGGGGCACCAGTATCCAGTATGGCTCAGAAATGAGCTTGTTCACTACCAGGTTAATATAGGTGCAATCCTGGCGGTCCTCTCTGATCTCCACAATCTATGAGACCTGGTGTACACTTAGTCTTTTGAACTTCTCCAGGAAGGTAGCCATGGCAGCTCCCACACTATGCTTACTTCCTTGAGAGATTCTAGCGGTTCTGAGACGTTTATTGTGCAGAGAAGCTTGGCCAGTTGTTCAGCACTATCCTCCTCATGAGTGACTTCAACGCCTGGTTGAGCCGTTTGTTCAGCATAGGGTAAGGATACTGTTTTCCAAGCTATTTGGGGGATAACCACCTCAGGGCAAAGTGTAGTCCAATGAGTTCACGTGTTAACAACAAGGACTCAATGGAGGAGGTCCTCTTGAACTCTGTCAGACTCCACATCCTCATGTATTAGTTGGGAGTTGAAATCAATCAGAGGGTATTCATCCTTAGGGTTGATCCCAGAAGATGGCAAGGCAGCAGGCCTCTGATCTGGTTTGTCGGGGGGCAGTGGTATGGGGGGAGATGAGGGTGGCAAAATTACAAAGGCAGCCAAGGATTTCTCCTTGTCCTGGCTGCTTAGTAGTTTTTTGACTGGTATTCACTGTCCTCCTCAATATCAGCGTCCTTAGTGTACTCCTCCTCAGTGTCCTCCATGCCTACATGGTGGATCTTTTGATGTAAATTCCTGCATTCCTGAGAGAAGTGGCCAACTATACCACATTTGAAGCAAGTACAGGGGCTGTTGTTGACTGGAGCAGGCCCAACCTTGTTGGAAGGCTTGGGCATCTCAACAGCCATGCAGAGTCTATGCTCAGATTGCTGGCAAGGTTGGCCTTCAGGAAGAGGGACTTTGAACTCCTCCTTGTAGGTGCATAGGAGGCGGATCAGATCTGGTTTAGTGCAAGCGTTGTAAATGCCCAACTTAAGAGCCAGAGATAGTTCCCGGTTGACACGTACAGCATTAAGGAGTGCTGACTGCACATCAATAAACTGCATCACACTCATAGACAACAGAGTTTGAGCTTCAAGATAGAACCTAGAAGTTAAGTCTTCTAGGGTTTCCCCCACCTTTAACTTGGTGTTGCAAAAGTCCATCTTGCAACCAAGGAGTGCTTCTTGGCTATCAAATTCTTCTGTCAAGGCTCTGGAGATGTTGGCAAAAGTCCAGTCATTCTCAGGGAGACAAGGCAAGCTAATGGTTTGAGTCTCAGCTTCCAGACAGTTGATGATTGTGGAGTCCCTCATGGCATTGTCTGTGCCATACATGGAGTTCTGGTACAGACATAAGAACATGGCCACATTGCTCTTGCGGTCAAACTTTAGTAGATTGACAGCTTGAAGTTGTTGGAGCCATGTTGGAGGGGAGCAGGTGTGATCCTCACTGGAGAGCGGGTGAGATAGGAACAGCTGAGAGTGGAGGCAGCAAACCTAGCCTCAGAGGCGTGGCAAAGATTTTCCTCTTGCTGGGCTTTGCGTTCACCTTCTCTGTCTTGAGCAGCTCCAGAAGCTTCAGGGGTGGCCAGGACGTCATCCTCAGACTCCAACACTGGCTCTAATACTTGTACAGCATTAGGGGCCAATCAAGGATGGTCATCATTGCTTCCATAGCTATGATAGAGCTCTGGGCTAGAGGACCTTTGTGGACTGTGAAGACTCTTGGAGTGAAGAGATATAGCCTGTAGGTTGACAGCCATAATCTTACTGTTCATCTTATCCAATTGGCTCTGGAAGGCGCCAGAAGCAGTTGCTACTTGTTCAGTTCATATTGATAGACCTTGTTCTCTTGGCAGGTGATATCCAAGTTGTTTTCCAGAGAAGTAATGTGCTTTTCATGGGTGGTAATCTCAGCTTGGAGCAAGGCTATCACCTCCTTGTCCTTCCTGGCTTGGGTCTAGCTATAGCTCTATCATGTGATTGTCAAAGTTTGAGACAATCCTGGAGCTCTGACACAGTGTGATAGCCATTGAACAGAAAAGCAAGATCAGCACTTTGTTGGACCAGTTCCGCCTGCATCTTCTTGTAGTGATTAAAAAGTTCAAGGATATCACAGCCAAGAAGGTTGCTGGAGGGGGAGTTGTTCATAGCGGCAGACATGGGGTTGAATGAGGGAATGGTGGTAAGGCAACGACTCAAAACTTCCACCTCATGAGTCAGGCTTTGAACCATGGGGCCAGTCTCAAGAACGTGGTTTTTAACCACAATAATCCAATTGGAATCTACACCCTGATAGAAAAGGGTCTGTACCATATGCGCTGGAACTAGCTTGTCTATTCCCCTCTCAATGGCTTCCACCCAGTGCAGAATGTTATTCTGGGTGTTGGTAACTTTAGCAAAGTACTGATTAACGGTGGTAAAAGTGTTGCCAAGCTCAGAGTAAAGAAACTGTCTGAACATCTGTTGGTTGGATACCAGTATCCCCTGATCATACACTAGGCTTTGGATGCAGCCCAGGCGCATTTAGTTGTGGCATACAGCAGGATGAGTGAACTTCTGTAAATAGTCCTTGATATGTTTGAAAGTGCAGAGGTCACAACAGAGTTGGTCAGGGTTGAACTGGTAGAGGTTCTGAAAACAAACCAAAAGTTTTTAGCAGAAGGTTGCTGAATAGCCAGATGTTTAGAACAAGCACCATTGCCAGCAGCACCAGAGTCCATGGCATGGATGGCACTACGTATGGTGTCCTCAGAGGGGGAAGAGTTGGCCTCCATTTCCAAGGAAGAAGGGGCTTGCATGATCAGTGGTTGACCAAAAAAATTGCTTGGGGACGTTGGTGTTCCGGCAAAAATTGACTGAGGGTGGGAAGTCCATAGGGAGCACCTGCTCTTTCCCCAGCATGGGTATTGGCAGCAGTGAAGGCCAGTGCCTGGTGATAGGTGGAAGCAGTGGCAGAAGGCTAATCTAGGGGCATTTCTCCCTCCTCATAGACAAGACTGCAGGGGTGGGGGCTGGTGGTGTGGTAAGACATGAGTGCAAATGTTGTATTTGTAGCAGTATAGGGTGATATTTTCTACAAACAGTTAGTCAGAAACCTAATTCTTAATACTATACCTGTAGATGGTATAGTGACAGCCTTTGGTAGGACAGAATAATATAAGGATATAATGACAAACTGGTATTTATTATGATAGTGCTGTAGCTATATAGTAGGAGGTGGAGGAATTTCCACCAGGGGAATGGTGGCTTAGACAGAAGGACTTTCCTAAAGGAGAAGAGTGGAGAGGTACAGTAGAAAGAGACGCTAAAGAGAACAACTGGTTTCACATGCCTTGCCTAATGGAGGCAAGTGTCAATATCTATGCTGTCCTATTTATAACCTCAGAAGTTAAGCCCACACCTGATGTGCATTCAAATGGCGCATTGAACACCTGTTTTATAGGTGTTTTAAACGTAACTAACCCTGTCAAAACCAGGATGAGATAAAGCAATTGTGCAATTGTTTTGTTGCTCAATCCCTAAGTAGGAATCTTATTGTCTAATTTATTTAAATCTGCAACATCATGGTAAGCAAACCATTTGTAACCAAGTACAAAAACCAGTTGTCAAATCCAACTTCAAATATGTAAGAATGGCAGAAAAGTCAAAGGTTCTACTGAAGGTGTAACAACTCCCCTCAGAAAGACCTCCAAGGCATACAAACGTCCATCAAATGACTTGCCATGAACAATATAAACTACAACATTGTTGCAGGCATGGACTGGTTCACTTGAGTGAATCCTAGTGTATGTTAGAAAACAAAGACCATGACCATCAAACACAATGGAGATAAATTTAACATCCTCAAAGAGCCTAAAAATCTCATCCTAAGAGACAAAGTAATTGCCCAAGTCATACACCAGGACAAATTGGAACATCTAACCAAAGAAAATACACTCCATATAATGAGGTAAATCAAATTTAATAGCATGCAGACAACCAAAATTCAATGCCCAGAGCTTGCAGCACTTCTAAATGAATACACTCATTATTTAAGGAAGAGCTAAAAGGGCTACCCCCAAACAGGATGTCAAACATGGCATTGATCTATGCAAAGGCATGCCCAAAACTGCACCCCTCTACAGACTTTCCTCCATGGAGACATGTGGGGTTCCTGTCCACCAGTCCCCAAAGTGTGTCTTGGATTGTAGCCAGGGACCGTCTGGAAGGGATTGTCATTCTCTAGTAAGGGAAAATGTATCTCAGAAATATGTATAGGGGTCAAAATAGGCTTTTATTCACTTTCAGAAGGAAGATCCCCTTAGAAAACTTCTGGTATATGGCCCAGGGGGTTAAGGAAACAATATGGATTTTCAAATGCTTGGAGTCCTCCAGCAATATCTTGGACTCCTTGTACTTGGTCTTGGACTCCTGCACCTTAAACTTGGACTCTGGCGCTGCGCTTAGGATCCAGCTCCTTAATCTTGGGCTCCTGCTCTATTATCTTGGGCTTCAGCTCTCTGTATATCTTTAGTGTCCTTGGTATTCCACTTGTACCAGTCCAACCAAGCTCCTGCTGATGATCAAAAGGCTTCCAAAACCTCTTGGCAGAAACTCAAAAGGCCCAGGAAAGACCTCCAAAAAGACCTGGAAAGACCCTCAAAAAGACCCTGTAACTTTCTAGCCAGCCACCTTTTTTTTGTGTTCTTTTACCAAAGGTTTTGCCTTCAAAATGGCTTTATTCAGAAGCTTAAACCATTGCTGCTCACTTTTTTCTATAATAACTTAAGCTTACATACTTACTTTCTCAAAAGCTTAAAGTATTAATTTACTATTTCCTTGCTTATACTTTAAGCTTTTGGCTTCTAACCAATCATTTTCATCAGAAAACCTGCCATAACTCAACCAATAAATTCAGAGCGCAGAAATAGACCATTTCTGAAGTTCCACCAGGATCCAACTAGGAAAATAATTTCCACAGCTCAAACTGCTCAAATCAACAACTCTTTGCGCACCAAAGCGTTAACTGGTCCATTATTCTGGCACCAGTTCTCCTGAATTCAACCTGAACCAATTTAAATAGTAGAATACTATTTAAATTGTTCTTTTTGAACCTCTTCAACGTTTTCCCCATATATTTACAAATATAGTTAAATCCAAGGAAAATGTCCCACCAAAACAACTTTGTATGCAGCTCTCATAGCAACATACCTTCATCTATCCTAGGAACTTAATAAATATCTTACCCACACTTCTATCCACATTCCTTCTTTAGTTTACTACTAAAACAAGGCAAAACATTCCAAATTTTACCACCTTGGCAAATTGATTTGACAAAATCTTGGCTCATTTCTCCAGACCACTAGTTCTTCACCATTATCTTTGGGTCCTTCAGCCAGCTCTTCAACCACATTTTCCAGCTCTTCAACTTAAACAGCAAATGGTCCATCTTAGTTAACAGAACAGCTCCTTTCCAGTCTTTAAACAGCCTATCAGTCCTCTGGCTACTCCTTTATCATGACCAGCTACTTCTGCATCATGATCTTTAAGCCCTTTCACTTAACCTCACTAGGAACCATCTTGGTTCCACCTGCACAATGAACTATTTTGGTTCCAGACTTCAATATGAGCCAACAGTCCTTCAATTAGTCCTCACTGTGATCAAACAGTTCCTCTCACTAGTCTTCTCTTCTGATTCTATGAACCACCTTGGTTTTTTATCTCAGTCCCCATTACCAGAACTTGTAGACCCAGGCATGAGTCTACATTGAACTGGCGTTTGACTGGGCACATAAAAGTGGCATTCCACTTAGGCCATCTAACCATATATTCTCACAGCCTATGTTGTTGTTTTTACTCACCCAGGTGATTAAGTCTGGGCTTTCAGTTGCAGATTAATCAGCTCTACTTCCCAGAGGCCTGAGCACGCCAAGTTCTGCAGCTTGCTTCCCCAAGCAAACCGCCTTGATGACACCTCTGAGTAAATCTATGCCCTCCAATGCTCACTTTGGGTTCTCCCCAAAGCTCCCATGAGGACATAAACAAGGACACCCTACCGGTCTGTTAAGGTGGGTGCTTGCTCACAGACCTCCTGTAAGCATATAAGGGTATGTAGAGCCCTCAGAGCTCTTCCCTTTCCTGGCAGCCCACACTACCCGCCAGGGGTCCAAAACCTTCTCCAACTCAAACAGATAAAGTTCCCTGCTAGCTGTCTCATTCTTCACCCTTTCTCAGAAACAGCTCCCTGCTAGGTGAAGAAATCTAGCCCACAGCAGCCAATATCTTCTGCTGGGTGGAGGCAACATCTGCCTCTAGTAGTATTTACACCTACTAACTAGGCCTTACCATCCCTAGTAGTCATCATTCCCTACTAGGCCTCTACCTGCAACAAACAACCAAGCTTTTGCTTGGCCAACATTAGCCCCGCCTGCAAACCACCAAACATGTGGACTGTCACAAGACACAAACTGTCAAAAGTCATATTGAGGATAACCTAGCTAAAGGCTTCATAAGCCCATCTGAATCCCTGTGTGGGCAGCAGTGGTTTTTGTAAAGAAAAGAGAAGGCTCACTCCATCTAGTAAAAGACTACAGAGCTCTCACTGCAAGGACAGTTAAAAATAGATATCCCCTTCCACTTATAGCGTATCTGTTTGCAAGACTCTCTGGAGCCAAATTTTTCTCCAAAATTGACCTCACCTCAGGCTACACCCAACTAGAATTAAATGAAAATGACATACCAAAAACCACTTTTTTACACAATTTGGATCTCCTTAGTATAGGGTACTGAACTTTGGGATGACCAATGCTCCTGCAACGTTTGTCACTATGATTAACCAAGCACTGAACGGTCTCTCAAATACATTATGCTACCTTGATAATATCATCATATTCTCAAAAATCAAAGAGAAACACCTCATGCATGTCTGCAAGACACTCAATTGACTTTCAAAGCACAAACTCTATGCAACCCCTAGCAAGTGCCAATTTATGGAAAAGTAATTCTTGTTCTTGGGCCACATTTTCTCTGACGCTGGCCTCAAAGCAGATCCATATAAAATAAAAGCTATAAACAACATTCAACACCCCCCTCTGTTAAACAAGTTAGATGCTTTTTTTTGGAATGGTAGCTTACCTAAGGAAGTAAATCAAATACTTTGGGAAACTAACCACACCAATCAATGGCCTACCCAAGGGTAATGCCAAAAAAGAATTCATCAGGAAACAAGAATGTGATAATAATTTCCAAATACTAAAGCAAGCTCTGATTAAATTACCAATCTTGCAATACCCTAATAACAATGGGTGCTAAAAGCTCAAGTCAGATTCCAGTGACACCACCATTAGCGCAGTACTACGCATCTGTCAGCCAGGGCAGCAAGAATTCCTGCCAGTATGTTACAAAATTAGAAAGTTAACTAACACTGAGCAGAGGTACCCTATACACAATAAGGAATTGCTAGCAATATACCATTTATGCAAGAAATGGAGATGTTATCTGGAAGAACATTTAAACGTCTGAGTATTAAATGACCATAAATCCTTACTCTACTTCAAAACTCAGAACACACTTGCACAGCAACAAGCAAAATGAATGCCCCTGCTTAACCTTCTTAACCTGGACATCCAATACAAAAGGGGGAAGAGCTGGTCACAACTTATGCTCTCTCTAGGATATATCAGCCTAGAGAGGATCATCCTGACCACCTAGACCCAGACTGGCTAAATCTATATAACACTGATTATAAAACCAAAGGGAAATACCCCTCAACACATCAGCTAACTCATGACACAATAGTGAGAAATTAGAAATACTTCCATGTGTCACAACATCTTTGATTACTCCCTCTTGGGGAATTGACACCCCAAGTAATTAACCAAATGACTCACCAACCAATCATTAAGTTGGTGGCACCACTATAATTTGACCATCTATTATGGGGATCACCCAATCTAGCTCCTAAGCGGAACAAAACTTGAGTAAGCCTTGTGACTTAAGAGGAACATTACTCAGATAAGCCCCATGACTATCATGACATACATGGACAACATGTGGCTTCCCATGATACTATATATTATCCTATACTCATATCCAATAAAGTAGCACCTTCTTCTTAAATTTCCCCTTTATCTTGTTAATTATAATTACAAGAAGCATAAACTTGACACATGTAAAAAAATGGCATAATATACCACATAATCAAAGACAAACACAACCCCTATATTCCACTTGCACAAAGGATGAATACCATCCTCAGACATCACCTCCTACTGGGGCACACAAAGGCTAATAACCTATACCTCACTCTAAAAGAAATAGTATGGTGTCCTAATCTAAAACAAGACATCAATGACCTTCTAAAGAAGTGCACAGTTTGTGAAAAATACTCAAGCACCAAATCTCCAAAACCTACAGTTAACCCAGTACCTGACCCAGAACCATTCAAGGTTTGGGGGCTGGACGTAGTGGGACCCTTTCCAGAATCTAAAGCAAAACAACACTTCCTAATTGTAGCCATTGACTTTACAACACACTAGCCTATCTTCTGGGCAACCAAAGACTACAAAGCAGAAACAATCAACTGCTTCATCAACAAGTCAATCATAGCCAATTACAGAACTCCAGACTACATCATAACCAATGGATCCACAAAACTATCAGGACACATAGTTAATGATAACTTACAATCAAATAATATCAAACATTCTACAACCTTGTCCTACAGGCTACAGGCCAACAGCAGAGTTGAACGCCTAAACAGCAGCCTTATCAGAAACCTCAAGAAAATAATGGATGGCAAAGCCAAAGACACACAGCCACTATATGTGAAACATGCATTATTAGTATCCTGGGTCCGCACCAAATAAGGGAATGGCTGCTCCCAGTTGAACTAATATACAGGTACAAACCAGAGATAGTCACCCACAATAATCAACCATATGTGAAGTTTCCCCCGGGGAAACCCCCCCACAGTAGAACAGGCTCCAATGCTACAACACATACGCCTCAAAGCTAAGATAACAGAAACCAAGAGACTCAAAGAACAATTGGCAATCTCTGCAGTGGACCTTTCTCCCAGTCAACTCCCCCATCTGGATCCTTGTCAGAAACAGAAGGAAGATGAATTCAGTACACAGAGGACTGGGAAGAGTGATCAAATACATACCAGACAGAAACACCTAACTTTTCAAGTTCCAAGGCATCAAAGACCCTGTCATCAAAAAAAACCACCAATCCTGACTTTGCCTCAGCAAAGGAGAACACTCAACTTGGCTATTACCTACTAGCAAACAACTCCAGGAACATCAGGTGGCAGCCATCAAGAAAAAATCCCCTCCTGATGTACCAGATTAACTCCTTAAGGGAGGGGTGTATCAAGAAGCTGGATGTAAAGGTATTCAGGTCACTGCCAACACACTTAATATTCAGTCAATGCCTGGTTTGATGCCAATCTAATCTAGAGTTTGACATAACAGAAATGGCAAAAAAACTAATACCACATGCCTTTTCCAGGTATCCAGCAACTTGAATCCATTCTACACATGACCAACCCTTACCTTTGATCCAACTTAGATCCCTGCCAAAATACAAGCTATATAAGTCTAAAGTATTACTGTAAATTCAGAACCTGGACGTAAAAATTTGGGATTGTCAAATCCAGGAACCAAATTTCAAATCACTTTTGAATGTCACTAGTAAACTCAAATGTTAATTGCAGGAACTGGAATCCAAATTTAATTTACAGTAAGCACACTAGGAAACACCAACCCAAATCAAGTTGCCCCACTCTGTATAAAATCAAATGAAAAATCTAATCTCAACAACCATGTTTATACATAAAAAGTGATTAAACTTAAAATTATCCAAACCTGGAAAGTATACAATATTATACACTTCAAATTATGGATAAAGAAAAACTGCTACTATTCAAGGCTAAATCAAGATAAAATAACTACCCACAACAAAACCAATAAATCCAAGTAAATACATATTTAATCTAAAATATATTTCTATTTTATTTTTATGGACTGTCAATCCCATTCCCAACCTGCTCCTGCACCAGCCTACGGGGCAGCCTGTCCACAAGGGCATCCCAGAGGGTCCACAAACAGACCCAGAACCCAACTCAAGGGGAGTCATGCCAATACACAGGCCTCCCAAGGCGTCAGTGCCAGTCAACCACCTCCTGCATCCCAAGCCCAATCAACCAGCCTGAATTCAAGACAGAAGCTGCTCTCAAGGCCTGCCATAAAAGTTTTCTATACCAGGGTCACTGGGAACACTGAGGCTACTTACACCTCCACCGTGTACCCAGTTTTCACCTGGTCCCGCACTCTTGATCCAAGAGTTGCTACTTCCTGCCCCTGCGTCTTTGACACCACCTACAAGCCATTGGCCACCACTGAGAAACCATCTGCGCCTATTGTGTATTCAACCATTGACAGTGCCACTGCAAGCAAGAGTGATCCCACCTTCTACACAAAGGCCCCTGTCTCCTGTGTTGAGCCTGGTAGCCAGGATGCTGTGGTACCTGCCAAGAACTGGCGTTGGTTGACAAATAGTGCGTGTGAAGCTCTCCTCAACTGCTTTAATAGGGGAATGGCAGTTTGGGATATTGCGTCCCAATTTGGTGTCACAGCCAGATACATTGCCGGCATCAACACCAAGTATGGCAACACCAGGTGAATTGCTGAATCCACCAAGGCTAAGCAGCAGCCCAAACTTCTTCAGCCTGTTCATATTGATGCAATCAAGCAGTGGGTAGCCAAGGATTGTCACCTGGACACACTTGCTTTCCAATCAATGCTTGCCACAGAGTTTGGGCTTTCTGTTTCTAAAACCCTTGTTTATAAAGCAATGGTTGATTTGGGCTTCTTGTGCAAGGTGCTCGGAGTTTCTCTGTACAATAGTAACAGTGAAAAGACCATCAAGGATTGACGCATTTATACCAAGACATATCTGGCACTAAAGGAGACTGGGAATTTCCAGTTCTTCTATATTGACAAATTGTTGTTTTCCTCCTCACTCAGGTCTAGGCATGGGTGGGTTGAGAAGGGGTCCAAGGACGGCGTAGCCCATTGTGCAGCTGTCTGTTCCCAGACCTATTCCATAGTCACGCTTCTTGGTCCTTGCGGGTTGGACCAGTATCAGATGATTAAAGGCTCCCATAACAGCAGGACCTTTCTCAATTTTCTCTAACCCGTCAAGGAGTACCTTTGGATAAATTACAGCGGCACAACCAACGTTGTTGTGCTTGATAATGTTGGGCTCCACAAAGTGGATCTGGTTGTGTCCAAGTTCCCGCCCATCAATAAAAATAGCCATTCAGCCAGCCACTGCCTGGCTGACTGCCCAATGAGATGCCTCTTCCTCCACCCATATTCTCTATTCCTTAACCCAATCAAGAAGTTCTTTGGGTGGATCAAAAATAAGGTGAAGAAAGGCCTCCCCCAGGACACCAAGGATCTCTTCAACATTCTCAAGATCAGCCAATTTTTGATGCCACCCAATGTGGTGGTGGCTTTTTACGAGCACTTGGAATCCTTCCTCCCCAAATCCCTTGCCTCTGAGCCAATCAGATAAATGGGTGCTCTGGGTTTTATTTATTTTTATTGTTATATATTTTGTTTTTTTTAGGACTCAAAAATTATTATTTATATATAATGACGTGATGTTGAATTGTATTATAGACATATAAGAATTAGTAAAAAATATAATTAAAATTAATTATTATAGATATAGAGATATGTATTTTTTATTATAATCCACCAAATAGTGTATTGACTGTAGAGTTAACAAATAAAAAATTAAAAAAGATAGAAATAGATTAATTTTATTTAAACAATTGTGAATCCTTGTTGGTACTTTGGCTTTTTTTAAGCCACAAATTAGACCTTGCAAGTCATCATCTGATCCTTAATATTTCAGTGCCACTATAGCCACACACACAAAAACTAATTATTTTCGTGTATCTCTTACTAATTAGAACTTATGACACAGGTCAAGCATATCAAATATATTTATCAAATCATATTACAAGGGAAAAGTAATTTGAGTTCTAAACAATCACTTGTTTATAACATAAGTGGAGCAGGCCATCTGTTGCAGATAAATTCAGTTCTTGATGTTTAATTATATAATAAATGAACCTGTACTCAATGAGCTAGTAAATAAAAACATTTTTAATTTTTATTATTATTTGACGTGCTTGCAACTATAACTAATGTCTTATATTATATTTAGATATATTACTATTTAATTGAACTATTAAATTTTAAATATTAAAATTTAAATATTAAAAAATCATTATTAAAATTTAAATATTAAAATATCATTATTAATATTAAAATTTAAATATTTAATTAGTAAAATTTAAATATTAAAATTTTAATATTTAAAAAATTTAAATTGCAAGGGAATAAAATTTATAAGGGATATGCAACTTGCAAATGGAATGTGATTATTCCGGGGAGTTATACCTTGAAATCAAATTTTTGGCTAAAGCGTCTAACTGGATCCACGTACTCTTCTGTACGTGGTGGACAACCCTGGATGCAATTGCTAGATTGGTGGCGCCCTGCACCCCAGTGGTTGCCAAACACTTAATAATAGGAAGGTGGGTAAGCAAATTAATTAGTATATTCTTTTCAGGAGGCATGTAGTACCCATACAACAATGCCATTGCAAAGGAGTCATACAGGACGTGCTTGACTGTCCTATACCCCCGTGGTGTCTTCTGGCATTCTAGTGCTAATTGGCATATATTGATTTGTAAAGGTACATCCTCCAACTTTTTGATGTTTGTTTTTAATATGCAGTGCAACAGTATTCCTAGGTATACAGCAACGTAAATCCTTTGCAAGGTGTATATTTTTTGGAGAACATGCACAATTTCTTGTACACTTAAACTAATCTGTTGATGTAGGATGTTTGGCTGAATTTGAATATTGTTCCAGGAGGCGCCTGACTTGTATCTGCCCCATGCCTCCACAAACAAAATAAATAAAGGCTTTAAATTATTCACAAGGACTGCGTCCCTGACTTTATTTGATAATGCTTTAAATAATTCATTAAAAAATTTCAGTTTTAATATATTCATTTCCTATTTAAAAGTTGGTTTTTATTAGGTTTTTTCATATTCATTGATATTTGCAAATGGGAATCACTGAATACTTTCATAAACATATCCATCAAAGTTTAATTTGATATTTCCACAAATTTCATTCATCTCTTTGAATTTGATATTTGCTCCTATTTTGTATGCTTCCCTAATCCACAGCAAGCACCCCACAGGTGGTAAAAATTCCTTAACTCTAGCTTTGACATTTGCAAAAATATTCATATTCTGTTGAATTATTTTATTTATTTGATTTTTTTTGTTTTACAGGGGCTACCAGTGATTGGTAACTCCTGTAGAACCAACTCAGCGTAAAAGCTGCCACTTCTGTGCCCTTGTCCCCATTCCTAGTTATAACTAAAGTAAATATAAGTAAAACATAAAAAAGACTTACTAATTGTTTCCCCTGCAGCCCCCTCAGCCACAGGCGCCCCTTCAGCAAACTTCATGAGTGTTGGCTGCTCTTCATTTATTTTTCTTGGCTTTTTTATCTTTCTTGCAACTTGTGTTTCTTCTTGATTTTCATTTGATAAATTTTCAGTATTTCTTGAAGCGCTCCTGCTTTTTGCTTGTGTTTTGTTTTCTTATGTTTCCATTTGGTCAGTTTCTTCTTCATTTGTGTTGATTTCCTTTGAAATTTCATTTCCTTCAATTAGTTTGATTATTTGAGTATTCTTTCTATTGGTTTTTGCAAATTCCCACAAGTTGTAACTTTCACTTTTGAAATCTAACTGCTTGAGTATTTCCTTTTGAAGATTTAAAATTATTTCCTTGTGTTCTTTGTTGACCATTGTTCCCAGGCTATCTTTTGCGGTTTTGTTTTGCTGGACCAAGGCCCTTCCCTCATTAACCAGTTTATTTACCACAATTTCCCTTATTTTATGTTCTAGTTCAACCATCTTTTGGAGGTCTGACTCTAATTTGTTGATTAGGCTGTAGATATTTGACATTTTGTTTGAATTACATTGAAAAACTGGTTTTTATAGTACTGTCCTCAATGCATGAATATTTTTCATCAAATTTAATAAATTAAAGACCATAAATAAAAAAGTTATATTAGTATATTGCAATTAGACGTCAACTCTTGATATTTAGACATTGTGTGCATAACTCAATGCATTTTGTTTAATAAAATTCATTGTAAACTTAGCCTTTTTCATTGTAATTTATTTAAATGGACTGTGCTTATACATTAGCTTTAAAATCTATGGCAACAAACAAAATGAACTCATGTTTAAATGAAATGAATTCAGATTTAAGCAAAATTTAAATGAACCCAAATCTATTGTAACTCAATATAAATTCATTTGTTTTTAATTTTGTTTAAATCTGTGTTCATTTTGTTTAAATCTGGATTGTTTTTGCTTGTTGCCATAGCTTTTAAAACTACTGTATTGAAGAGCCATTAAAGCTTAGTACAAATATTGATACATAGTGCATTTTAAATCCTGTATATTTACTATTGGTAATAATTCTGTAAACTTTTCAGTCAGATTTTGCAAGGTAAAAATAATTTAATGGATTAATAAATTAACGTTTATTACCATTAATTGGCTGATTTTCTTTGCTGTGACAATAGTGCATTTTCTGATATTTACACACTGGCTTCCAATTGGTTGGTTTCACATATAATTGCACAGGCAATAGGAAATCAAGTTGCCACCCTGAGACTGGATGTAGTTGGGGTGGCAACTTGATTTCCTATTGCCTGTGCAATTGGATGTGAAACCAACCAATTGGAAACCAGTGCATAAATATCAGAAAATGCACTATTATCACAGCAAAGAAAATCAGCCAATTAATGGTAATAAATGTTAATTTATTAATCCATTACATTATTATTACCTCGCAAAATCTGACTGAAAAGTTTACAGAATTATTACCAATAGGTAAATATACAGGCTGTAAAATGCACTATGTATTAATGTTTGTACTAAGTGTTAAAGGCTCTCTAATATAAACACAGTACATTTTAATAAATTACAATGAAAAAGGCCAAGTCTACAATGAATTTTAGTAAACAAAATGCATTGAGTTATGCACACAATGTCTAAATATCAAGAGTTGACATCTAATTTCAATATCCTAATATAACTTTACATTTGTGGTCTTTAATTTATTAATAATGATGAAAAATATTCATGCTAATAATTTTAAGTTATTCATAAAATGCACAATATTGTATTAACTATGGGAAATGTCAATAATGTAAAAATACTATATTATTAATTATGAATTGAAAGATTTAATATCAACTTTTTATAAGTTGTCACAAAGAAAAGATTTATTTTACTCATCAAAGGACAAGAAGGGGAGGGACTGGTCAGAATGAACATCGCCTTCATATGTGCTTGTGAAAGGGACAGCATCTGAGATAGTGGGGGGATGGGTGGTGGTTTGGAAGTCAGGGTTGGAAGGTGGATGGCTTGATGGGGGTTTGGGAATAGGCAGGGTTTGTTGACTAGGAAGGGGCAGCAAGAGCTGATTGCTTCAATTGCTCAAATTCTTCTTTTGTCACATATACTGGCTTGACAAAATGGATGGACTGGCATGGGGGGAGACGGGGGTCCTTTCTGGACTTATCACTATCACTTACATAGAAGATGATGAGATCAAATAAGTTCTGGACAGATGCAGAAGGGAAAAGCTCATAACCATTATCAATTTGGATGCATAGTTCATTGTAGGTGGCAGGCTTTAAGCGCCTGAGGGTGGAACCAAAATTGTAAAGACATACATCTGCAAGATGCATGTCAGCGTGGTTGATGGGGTAGGACCAACAGGTATGCCCCGCAGCCCTGATTTCTTGGGTTGCCCATTCCTGCTGCTTCATCTCTGCACTCAGTACAACTGTGTGCACGGTGTTTTGTGTGGCCCACTCCTCCAGCATGGCCTTGAGCTCTGTCTGGTAGGCATACCCATCTGCAGTGTTTGATATTGCCAAGTAATAGTTAACACCCAATGAGGAAACTGCCAACAAAACCCTGACAAATTGATACAGGATTGGCCCGCGCTTGAATACCTCAGACTGGTTGTGCTTTTCTCCAAAGTCTTGAATACTTGCCAAAATCTTGGCATATGGTAATAAGATGACGTGATTACGGGCCCTCATTGCCCTCCCTTTGATAAAATTGATATGGTAGAATCATAGGGGTCAGTATTCATCAAAATGGGGCCACTGAGAACCTGATTGGATAAGAGTCTGGCAGTAACCACAACTCTGTGCATCCAAAAATTCACTGTTCTCTTATTGTTAAAAATGCTGTAGAGTCCCAGTTGGAGATGGACCTGGACCAGGGGCATCCGCAGGTCACACTTCATAATAGCCATCATGAGGGGGTGGACTTTTTCACCTTCAGTCAAAGAACAGGCACCAGTTGGGGTCTTCTTGGTAGGGGGCCACAATTGGCGTGGGCTCGCAGGGTTGCAGGGTTGTAGGGTTGCAGCCACAGTGGACTTTGCAAAACCCATCATGGCCGCAATTTCCCCAAGGGACATAAGCATCCCTTGCTTTTTAACCATTTCAAGTACAATCTCTGAGGTAATTAGCTTTCTTCTGCGTCTCACAGGCTGATTGGCTGGAGGCAGGGTTTGTCTGCCCTGAGAACCAGATAGTGCCATCTGATTGGCTATTTTGGGATTCTGGCGTCCCTGGGTGACTCCATGGCTCAAATGACTGGTTCCAGATACCATTATTGATATGTGATTTGGGTTAGCAGCTGCCTGTGTGTGATGAGCAAACAGGGCCATGCTTGAGGACGTGTGAGAAAGAACATACTCCTGGGTAGTGCTTGGGGAGGGGCCTGCGGGTTGGGAGTGGCCATAGACAGAGGCTTCACCATTAAGAGCCCAGCGTAGCCCTGCATGATTTTTTCAAGGCCAGGGAACAGCTTGTTGACTTGGTTGTTATTGAAAGAAGACATAATAAATTTTTATTAAAAAAATTCAAATCAAGAAGAGGAATGTATATTTTAGTCAATTTTATTGTTAAATATGTTAGTTTGGTGAATAGGAGGATCTAAATTTTAGCTGTCCTAAAATGAAATAGGATGATTTTTGAGAATGCCTATGATTCCTAAAAGAATTAGCACAAATCCACTCTAGATCCTTTGACACCCTTTTTGAGATACCCATAAGTTATATTTATTTTGAATTCACCGCAATTATGATTTGAAAATTGGTTCTTGGATTTGATAATCCTGCAATTTCAGATTTGTTAAGTTTTACATGATGTCTATGATTTGTTTGACATACAGGAAATCTTAAATTGTACATTAGAATCCCACATTTCTGATTCATGTATCCTGCATTTGTTTGCTGTATTTTGTCTTTTTTTAGTTTAGTTATCTGCTCAAGGGATTTGAAATTTGCCAATTTAAATAAATCAAAAAAAAGTCAAATTAAATGGTTGATTTTATTAAATATTTTAATTTTCACTCAGCTGAGTTACCCACAAAAGTGATTTGAAATTTGGACCAAGGATTTGACAATCTCGCATTTTTACGTTCAGGTTCTGAATCTACAGTATTCAATAAAATATAATTCTCTTCTTCCTAATTCTATATTTGAAGCTTCTCCAAAAGTTGCTCCTCATCACTTTATTAGGAATAAGGAATTGGAATATATATTGTTTAGCAATACCACAAAACAATACCAGGATGATAGGATCACTTGCCACAAGCATGATTGGGGCAAGTGATTTTTGCAGAACCAGGAAACCAAACAATTGAATTCCCCAGTTTGAAAACAGACTCATTTCAAGGAGCAAAGGAAAAGGCTTGGGTTTATTCCTCAAAATAACCCAATGAAGGCAAAATCAAACCTTTGTGAATAACGGCATTCACAACAGGCTGTATAGAATGATGTTGTCTAGATAAACCAGTTTATGTTTGCCAATATGGGGTGCAAAGACTTCATTAATAAAGGTAACAAAGGTTGATGGGGTGTTTGTCATCCTGAAGTTAAGCACAAAGCACTCATATGACCTGTACTTAGTGTGGAAGGCTGTCTTGGGTATGTCTTCCTCCTTGATACAAATTTAGTTGTAGCCTGCTGTCAGGTCAATCTTGGAGAAGACAGTGGCTCCACCAAGGGCATCAAAGAGGTTGTCAATAATTGAAAGTTGGTAACAATTCTTGATGGTAACTTTTTTTAGTGCATAATAGTCAGTTACAAGTCAAAGGGATCTGTCCCTCTTTTCCACAAAGAATACAGTGTCGCCAAAAGGAGACTGTGAGGGGCGGATAAGTCCTTTTTCCAGTGCCTCTTTGAGGTAAGCACACAGTGTGTTGTCCTCATTTGGGCAACCGCCATAATTAACTCATTTTTCAAGTTGACTTACTGAATGTTGACAATTTGTTGACATTCAGTAAGTCAACATTATTTTAGTATTTATCCGCCGGAACTGGGCATTTCCAAAACTAAGCTAATTTTTCATAGTGAATTATTAAGTCATAATTTCAAAATTAAAAAGGAACAGACATAATGTTGACATCATTTAAACAAAGGCTTAATTTTAGGCCAAAAAACTAATATAAATTACTATGAAAATGTAAGTTTCTTTGTACTTTTACATTAAGGTCAACTACAGTAAGTAATATCTGGATGTCAACCCCAAATAAGAATCCATAAATTTCTTAATAAAATACACAGTATTCTAAAAATAACTATTTTTTATATTTTATACTACTTTTTTTATTAAATAAATAATAAGATAAGCATTGAACAAAGACACATGTCAACTTTCAGAGCATTCTTTGTATTATTTAGATATTTACTGCTATTTTAAACTCACTGGATAAACTATAGCTTATTTCTGGAAGTCCACTTAAGCCAAAACAAACATGTTAAAACTAGAAATTATATATGTAATTATAATGTCAACTTTGCATCAAATTGACACATCACCTAAATTGCAACAAAGGGGTTCAGCTAAGAAAACAAAGTGACATAATTTAAGCAAGATTCAATAGGAGAGTTGCTATAAAATAACACTGACTGCCTGAATGTTGACACCTTCACTTGTTTATTAGTAAAACACTACTGCTTAACAAAAAGCACACATACAATGGTATGGTAATTCAGGCCAAAGTACCCAGGGCTGTACTTTAGACTTCCCTCTAAAATCCCTATTGTTTAGTTTTCATAAGTTACATATGCAAATCTTTAAAATTTTAAATTTAAAAGTAATCAATTTTGGACTTAAAAAACCAACTCCGGAAAAT
This sequence comes from Entomophthora muscae, assembly GCA_014839935.2. Lineage (NCBI taxonomy): Eukaryota > Fungi > Entomophthoromycota > Entomophthoromycetes > Entomophthorales > Entomophthoraceae > Entomophthora > Entomophthora muscae. Next base: position 8,893 of record QTSX02001543.1, on the reverse strand, counting down.
ATTAACCAAGCTTTATAAGTGATTTACATGGTGTTTTTCCACTTTAATGCTGACTGTCAGTATGTCAACATCAAAAATAAAGCGTTTTTTATGCTGAAAAACTAAATTAAATATTTTTGACTATTGTGACTACCAGAATGTCAACTTTTTATTTAAACATGGGTTTTTTCCTATTCTTTACTAATAAACTAGCTCTAAAATTACTTTCCATATTTCTATAAACTATTTACTTAATAGTAAAAAATAAAACAAGTGATTATTATTTAATTTTATTCATGTCTCACATGATTATTCTTACTTTATTAACTCTACTCTAATTATTGTAGGACAAATATTCCAAGAAGCCACAAAAGAGCCCCAAGCTAACCAAGAAAGTACCCAAAGCCTGTGTAAAGGCCCAAAGTCCCTACCCCAACAAAAAACCAGCCAAAGAGCCCTCAACAAAACAGAAGACAAAGGAGAAGACCCCAGACCCTGAAAGCAAAGAGCCCTCCCCTGATCCCTCCTTTTCTCCAAGCTGGTACCAATCAGAAGGAGATGAGGTTTCACTAAACAAGCAAGGAAGAAAGAAGATACCCAAGAATCCAGAAACCCAGTCAAGCCCATATGAATCAAGCTCAAAGGAATCAAGCTCAAAGGAATCAAGCCCCAAGGAATCAAACTCATCCCAGTCCAGAAAGCGCAAGAATCCAACTCCAGATAATTCCCCTCCACTGCCCAATAGATCTGCACCTCCATCCTCCTCATCAAGTATCAATAAAAAAGATCCTGATGATTACCTGTCGGAATATCATCAAGCATCAATTGGCCCATGAGATCCCCTAAAGGCTCACAATATATGTAATATCAAAGGAGAGTTTAAGCTCCCAAAGAAGTTCCCTTGGTTTTTCCCTCTAATGTCTGTCAAAGGAGGTACAAGTTTAGTCTGTGATGGCCATGTTTTCAATTGCAACAATAAAAGAGAGCAGGAAGAAGCAATCATTATATATGTGAAGATAGAAGCTGCGCTGCCAAGATCAATACAGAAGGATGGGATAAAGTCACTAGTGAAAAAGGAGAGCACACATGCAATGCTCCAATAATATTATCAAAAAGCTTCTAAAGTGGTACCTCTACCAAATAATCCCAGTCTCTAAAGATGTCAAGGCTTCTGATCTAGCAGTTAAGGCCACCACACACCTAAGTAATGAGAACCTGAAGCTCATCCCTGACTGCAACCAGTTAGTAAAGTACATATGTGACAAACGCTGTGATCTATTCCCCCATAAAAAATCTGCCATGGTCCAAGGAGAGTTAGTCTTGACAGAGGAGTTAAAGATGTTCAATGGTGATGAGGTATTCCTTTTACATGATGATGGGCCTACAGCATAAGCAAGAATTATATGCTATGCTATACAAAAGAACCTAGAGCAGTTGAGGGATTCAGACACTTGGTTATGTGACGGTACCTTTGCAGTATGCCCCGCCTTTTTTACCAACTATGGGTTGTACATTCCCTTATTTAAGGCAGGTGCTCCTATTTGCCTACTTTCTGCTTCCTGGGGCAACAGAAGAGATCTACACAAGGGCCTTTAAAATCCTTCAGGAGGGTATCAAAGCCCTACCCGGTAATAGAAAGAGTCCCCCTGGCCATAACACTAGAGCCAATCCAGATGATGATGAAAAGGATGAAGCCACTCTTGCTGCAGAAAAAGAAGCTCAAGATAAAGCACTTGGACCCTCAACTATAATCATGGACTATGAAACTTCCCTGTATAACGCTTTTGTAAACACCTTTGATGGAGAGGTCCAGGGGTGTTTTTTTCCATTATTGACAGGCTGTCAACAGGCAACTAAAGGGTCTACCTGAGCTCAGCAAGCTCCACCGTCTAGATACATCAGAAAAGTGAAAGTTCTTAATTCAGCAGTTTATAGCACTAGCCTTTGTAAAGCCAGAGCATACTGGACAAGCCTTTGACCTCCTATGCCAGGATCCATATGCCAAGAAACATGATGGTGCCTTCTACCCTTTCATTGAATATTATGAACCACAGTGGATTGGACATAAGTTCACTAAACGCCGGGGCAAGCCCAGAGCCAAAGCCAACTGGAACTGCTAACAGACAGTTCTTAAGGATGATATGAAAACTACTTCTTTTTTGGAGGGCTGGCATAAGCATATCAAGTCCTTCTTTGGAATCAAGCCCAGATACAACACCTTCTATGAGCACCTCAAAGTCCAACAGGGGAAGACTGCTGCATCCATCAGAGATATTGAGAACCACCCATCCAAGAAGAAGAGAACCACCAAAGAGAAACAATATCAAGAGAAGATCAAGGAAGTTGTCAAGGCCAAATATAAGCTTTCAGAGATTAGGGAATACATCAAGAAGATTGCTACAGCTCTTAATGGCAACCAGGTGATCACAGTCTAGCTTTCAATTAAATTTATTGAGTAATGCCTAATTTTTTATATGGTTCTTATATATTAAGTATAATATTTTTAAATAAATAGTTATTATAAATAACTCATTAATAATTTATGGTACTGTTTTTATAAAATCATTGATTTTCTATTGATAGTTTGATGCTTTAGACTGTATTACATGACCTATATTGGTATTTTACTAGCAAATTATATGTTTTTTGTAGTTTGCAATAGAGAAAAAACTCTATTTTACTGTTTATGATTGTTATATTTTGCTATAATATGTAACTTTTCATGTAGTATCTTTTTGTTTATTGGATTTTTTTGTTTTTATAAGTGAGAAAATTTTATTATAGTAAAGATAGCTAATTTCATAGTAAAATAAAATAAAAGTGTATTTTTATGAATTTTTTTAATTGTCATGTATACTTTTTTATGGACTTTTTAAAATCTATGTTGTCATATTACCCTAAAAAATACCTTGAAGCTTAATTTTTATTAAGTAAAATGTTCAGGAAACAGGTTTCTGCTTATTAAAAAAGAGTCGGCATTTAGTAGTCTGCATGAGTTAAAACTTAATTCTGACTTTTCAATGCTGTCAACATTAGAGTAATTTTAATTCTGATTATCAACATATAGTAAGTTGACTTGCAGAATGAGTTAATTCTGGTGTTTGCCCTCATTTGGGGTGAGGTGGTAGATAGGTTGCACCTTGGGTACTGCTCCTTTGAGTTGGATGGAGTTTTGACGTATTTCTCCTGTGGCAAGCCTGGTAGAGCCTCCTTGAACATTTCTGGATGGCAAGCTACAAATTCCCAATCCTGAGGTGTGGTGGTATCTTGGTGGTCTTTGAAATGTATAATCTTGTACTGGCAGGAGCCCTGTTCAATTGTCTTGAGGTTTTCCTTTTCATCAAGGGTCTCTGTAATACATAGAAAGTCATGGTCCTGTATGAGTTGGTCCACATAATCAGGGTAGATTTTGTTGTTGACTCCTTCACGTTTGATGGTCAATACAGAGGCAACCCAGTCCACATGGGGGTTATTCTTTTGCAGCCAGTCCAGTTTAAATACAACATCAAATCTTTGGAAGTCAATGACATGTCCTTGGATGGTGGAGTGCAGTTTTTCTAGCACAATGAAGAATGGGGAAGTCTCTTGTGTCACAGCAATGTGGTGTTCATCAGCTAAAACCATGTTCTTAATCTGCAAAGGATTAGTGGCTAACTTGAACTTGTCCACAAAGTTGCTGTTTACGAGCATACAATCTGCACCTGATTCCAGGAGCGCTGAACCAGTGTAACTACAAAAACTGAAAGGGTAGGACATCAGTTTATTGGGATGTCTGGTAATGATGTAAAGTACTGGGTCTCTCAAAGGAACCTGGATCATTGGGCACTGGTCCACATCCTTGGGTTGATAATCAGTGTGGGACAAGTCAGGAGTTGTGCGGAGAGCTTGGCTTTCTTAGTGCTCTCCTGGGATTTTCCCTCATCCTGACTGTCTTGGGTAGTAGTAACACAGAAATGGGTGCAGTTTGACTGTCTGTTGTTCCTGTTGTTATGACAATTTGAGCTTGCAGGCTTATGGCCTGAGTTATTGTTGTTGTTATTGTTGCCAGGAGGGGGCATTTGGAATGTCCTGCTGGGTGATAATCCTTAGATTTTTCTCTTTTCCCAGTCTGCGCCTTATGGAGGGTGTTGGATGTTTGCTCTGCCTTTTCTGCTTTGGGTACAGGCTTTGAAGATTAGTTATTTGGTCCAGATTGATGTGTTTCATCACGTACAACTTGAGGGTGTTGTAGTACATGAGATGTGTAGCTTGAGTGTCAAAGGCCATGTCTGAGGGGGGCTGTAGGCAGAGTTCCTTGTATGCACAAGTGAGTTCTTTCACCGTGCCTGTTTGGGTCAGGTTCTTCACTTGGAATATAATCATGAGAGCGGTATCCTTTAACACAAATCTTGCCAAGAAGTCCTGTTTAAAGGTGTCTCAGCCTTTTATGGTGGGGTTTTTGTGCCACTTGTTGCATCAAGTACCCATATTGTGTGTGAGTCAAATAGATATCTCTGCAATCCAGAAGAGTTGTGGGCATTCCATTTGGGCCAGCTTGCTTTGGGCAGATTGGATTCATGCCGTGGAGCTGTTGTTGGCTCCAGTAAATGGTTCCAAGACAGCGCTTTAAAGTTGTTAGGCTAGATGGGCTGGCATGATACTTTTGTCTGTGGCTCAAGAAATGGTGGTAGGTGTTTGGAAAAAACCTTGTGCCAACAGGGCATTAAAGGAGGAGACTGGTATCACCAGGTTCTGGTATAGCATAAACCCTTCCAGTATTTCAGTACCTGGTGTGTATGATGTCTATTCCACTGGGAGGCCAGACATGATTTTTTCACAGATTTGTTGACTGCGGCAAGTACAGGCAACAGGCGGAATTTTAAAAAAAGATAGAATAGAGAACCTACCTGTGCTACCAATGTTGTAACTGTGCTGTTTTAGCAGAGTTACAAGGAGAAATTTTTTGAAAAACTAGATAATAATCTTTATTGGGAGATAGTCATTATATAGTTAATGTGAATCATGGATAACAGGAACATGATTGTGTTGATCACACAGCTGGATGGTGAAGGGGGTGGCTTGATCCTGATAATGAGTCAAGCGCCAAATTGAGGTATCCATCTTAAGAGATCATCTGTTTGTGTTGTTGGATTTGGTAATTTGAGTTGACTTCCTAGTTTGGCTTTGGGTCACTGGAAGGTTGGGTTGCAGGTCAAAAACCCGCTTAGTCAGAACCCTGTTGGTGGGTTGAGCCTGCTGTTTTGATAACTGCTTATTTAGCAGGCACCAAAGCATATCAAGGAGTCTATAGAACATAGTAGGGCTGTTAAATTAAACAGAAAGGGATCTTTTGATGGACCCTTTGATATGCTATCAACAAGGGTAAATGCAAACTATAACTAGCTGTGATGGTCCACATGTTTGGTGGTTTGCAGGCAGGGCTAATGTTGCCCATGTAAATATTTGGTTGATTGTTGAAGGTAGAGGCCTAGTAGGGAATGATGACTACTAGGTAAGTAAGGCCTAGCTAGTAGGTGTAAAGACTACTAGAGGCAGATGGTGTCTCCATCTAGCAGTGGATATTGGCTGCTTTGGGCTATAGTCTTTCACCTAGCAGGGAACTGTGGCTGCAGAAGGGTGAAGACTGAGATAGCAAGCAGGGAAATTTGTCTGTCTAGGGGGGAATGTTTTAGACCCCTGGCAGGTAACGCGGGCTGCCAGGAAGGGGAAGAGCTCTGAGGGCTCTAGGTACCCTGATACGCTTACAGGAGGTCTGTGAGCAAGCATCCTACCTAACAGACTGGTAGGATGTCCTCATTTATGCCCCTATGGGAGCTTTGGGGGAGAACCCAAAGTGATCATTGGAGGGTATAGATTTGCTTGGAGATATCACCAAGGCGGTTTGCTTGGGGAAGCAGCTGCAGAACTTGGTGTGATCAGGACTCTGGAAAGTAGAGCTGATTACTCTGTGACTGAAAGCTCAGACTTAATCACCTGGATGAGTAAAGACAATGCATAGACATTGATCTATGTTTGAATGGCCTAAGTGGAGTGCCACTTGCAAGGGCCAAGTCAAATGCCAGTTCAATGTAGACTCATGCCTGGGTCTACAAGTTCTGGTAACAGGGACTGAGATAATGAACCGAGGTGGTTCACAGAATCAGAAGAGAAGGCTAGTAAGAAGGACTGTTTGATCACAGTGAAGACTAGTTGAGGGACTGCTGGTTCATATTGAAGTTTGGGACCAAGATGGTTCCTAGTGAGGATAAGTTGAAGGGCTCAGAGATCATGATGCAGGAGTAGCTGGTTATTATAAAGGAGTAGCCAGAGGACTGATAAGCTGTTGAAAGGCTGGAATAAGTTGTTTGTTGTCTAAGATAGACTGTTTGCTGGTTAAGCTGAAGAGCTGGAATATGAGCTGGCTGAAGGATCAGAAGATGATGATGAAGAACTGGTGGTCCAGAGAAATGAGCTAAGATTTTGCCAAATTGATTTTCCAAAGTGGTAAAATGTGGAATGTTTTGCCTTGGTTTAGTATTAAAATCAAGAAGGAATGTAGATAGAAGTGTGGGTAAGATATTTATTGATTAAGTTCCTAGAATAGATGAAGGTATTTTGCTATGAGAGCTGGATATGAAGTTGTTTTGGTGGGATGCTCTCCTTGGATTTTACAATGTTTGTAAGTATATGGGGAAAACTTTGAAGAGGTTCAAAAAGAAAAATTTAAATTGTATTCTATTATTTAAATTGGTTCAGGTTGAATGAGGAGAACTGGTGACAGAATAATGGACTGGTTAACGCTTTGGTGCGCAAAGAGTTGTTGATTTGAGGGGTTTTAGTTGTAGAAATTATTTTCATAGTTGGATCCCGGTGGAACTTCATAAATAGTCTATTTCTGCGCTCTGCATTCATTGGTTGAGTTATGGAAGGTTTTCTGATGAATATGATTGGTCAGAAGCCAAAAGCTTAAAGTATAAGCAAGGAAATAGTGAATTAATACTTTAAGCTTTTGGGAAAGTAAGTATGTAAGCTTAAGTTATTATAGGAAAAAGTGAGAAACAATGGTTTAAGCTTTTGAAGAAAGCTATTTTGAAGGCAGAGCTGTTGGGAAAAGGACACTATAAGAAGGAAGCTAGCTGGAAAGTTACAGGGTCTTTAGAGTCTTTTAAGTTTCTGCTGGAAAGCTTTTGGAAGCCTTTTGATTGCCAGCAGGAGCTTGGTTGGACTTATACAAGTGGAATATCAAGGCCACTAGAGCTATAAAGAGAGCTGAAGCCCAAGATAATGGAGAAGAAGCCCAAGATTAAGAAGCTGGAGCTTGAAATAAGGAGCTGGATCCTAAGCGCGGTACAGGAGTCAAAGTTTAAGGAGCAGAAGTCCAAGTCTAAGGTGCAGGAGTCCAAGACCAAGTACAAGGAGTTCAAGATATTTTTGGAGGACTCCAAGTATTGGCAAACCCATATTATTTCCCTGACCCACCAGGCCATATACCAGAAGGTTTCTAAGGGGATCTTCCTTCTGAGAGTGAATAAAAGCCCATTTTGACCCCTATACATATTTCTGAGATACATTTTCCCTTACTAGAGAATGATAACCCCTTCCAGCTGGTTCCTGTCTATGACCCAGGATACACTTTGGGGATTGGTGGACAGGGATCTCACACTAGCTCTACTGTAAGGCTTCATAATTTTTCAACGACAGCTGCAGCTCTATCAAAGCCTGTGCTTAACTATCACCCATAATTTACTAATTCCCAAGGATAAGAAATATACTGTAGGATTTATATAATAGTTCTTATTGATAAGACTAAGCAAAAGAAGATTGGATTGCTTGAAATAATAGAGCTGTGATGGCCTTTATATCTAATTCTATTAAAAGGATATGATAAAGTAACTATGTTTAAGTGAGATTGACTTATAATTTCAAATCATCAAAAAATTGTCAAAAAGTGAGATTCTGAAAGCTGAAATAAGAGCTTTCAGATGGCACCAGTTTGGGCTGAAATGATTCAGTGTTCACAAAATATAGGCAACCAAATATGGTAAGGGAGAATCAAACAATCAAAACAGAAGCCTTGGCATAAATATCAACAAGATTGAAAATATCAGCTAAGACTTAAATTCTCAGTTCTGACATCTACATCAATAATATAAGTGATCTTAAAAATATTTTTAGGGAATAAACAATGTGATTCAGGGCTAATTGGTTCAAATAATTCCAAAAGATCATTTTTATACTTATGAAAAAATCTAGGCCCATAAGAAGATAGCTTGGATTTAACAATCTGTGCATTAATAGTCATGTTTGATGAAGGAGGTCAAGCCATATATTTCACTTTAAACATTTGAAAGCTTTCCATGATGTCCTGAGATAAATTATCATCATAAATGATATGATGGTATTGGAGAGAAAATATTAGAATATGCTAGTGGTGTTTTAGGGCAATTTTATGAAGTTGGGGGTTTACTAAAGAGAGGATTTAAAATTGAGGGATTTGTTATTCAAAGACATCAGCTTTTTTAATACAGACTAAGAATAGCTATGTTGAGCTAAATATATGGTAATAGTATTTATAGCTTTGGGGCTATTATTACTCTCCCATGCAACTTATCATGGTGCCATATATATATACTTCTGGGAAGTATAAAGTACAGAATAAGGGGAAATTAAAGAGATGATAATATCTTTATTTAATATAAAAGAAGGGTGTTATATAGTAAGGTGATAATCCAAGTGGTGATCATGTAAAGTATGGTAGTTATGAGGTCTTGGAAGATCTAGATTTCCTTGGAACTTGGATGTCTGATCCTAGTGTAACATCTGAATTTGGTGCTGGGGCCACTTCACTTGTTGATTAAGTCATTTATTGGGGAAATGATTTCCTAGTGGGAGTAATTGAAGATATTGTGGCATTGGTTATTGTAAATTCAGAACC